>PNEQ01073263.1:0-162622 GCA_003012365.1 Medauroidea extradentata | reverse complement strand
TATATATATATATATATATATATATATATATATATATATATATATATATATATATATATATATAGACACACACATTCATACATATAAATGGTGTTTCTTATGGTACTTTTAGACGTAGGCCTATATAACTCGGTGAAAAACATTTTAAAATTACACCGTCTCAATACCAGTTTCTGTTTAATATTACGTCATGAAATTTTAGAGAAGTCACTAAATGTCTCAAAGGGAAATCTATCGCCGTGCAGGCTGCAAGCCGGTCAAGTGGCTTGCGCTTAAGGGCTAGGGCGAACCGTGACGCGCATGCTGTGTCACACTTAAAGCTCTGAAATTATACTCCATGTACCCGCAAAATACTTATACCTTAGGCAGCTACCTAAATAAAACGCGGGTGCTTAATAGGAACATAAAATGCTTTTCATCGATCAAGCATGATGGCTATATTTTATGCAGTAACCTACCCATAATATTCGATTATATTTATTATGCCAACCATCGAAATCAGTACGTGCACAAACCATGCGCTAGAACACTATTCGTCGAACCATTTACTAGTTTCATATAACAGAAAAAAAATCACCGTTAATACTAGCAATGCAAAATTTCCGATTTCAATCATGCATGCACGGACAAAGGTTCATACAACAATGCTAGTTATCTATGCTGTTCCAAAGGCACCATGGAAACACTTAAATAATCTGAAAACCTCAATTATTTACGAAATGCTACACTATTAAACTAGTATAGTCCTTAGTAGTACGTCTGGATCTTTAGTTCTACAAAAACTCACTTCCTAATTTTAATTTCCGTCTTGTAAACTATATAGACATACGGGCCCTGGTTCGATTCTCGTGTTGTTACAAGCTTATTTCATAATGCCAAATTAAACTTCTTAAATTTCGAAATCATTATCTTGCTAGAGCAGGATTGTATCCTCGAAAAAAACAGTTACCTCATTTTCTTAGTGTGAGAAATTTCATTTGTTTATAACTGCTGGTCACAATTTGTGGCAAACAACTTCGAAAGATAGGAACAGTGTAGTTTTATAACGCACTGAATGCACTTAAAAGGATATAAGCTCGTTTGTCATATGTTCCTGTGTGTGAGACTGGCGATACTTGATGGATAATTTATGTGTAAACTTGAAAATATAAGGAATCTGGCTTTATTATTTATGACTAAAATATGTATAAATTTTCGTTTAATAAATGTCGAATTTGCTGTTTTCTTTTTGTCATTCAGAATAATGTTGATATCTTGCAGATATGTTATTTAGGTTCGGTGAAGAGATTTTGGTTAGAACTTAACATGCAGGTCTTTAACGCTGGTGGAGGGTGACGTGTTGTGATGTGGAGCAGCGCTGGAATGAGGGAGCAGCATAAACGTGAGAACACAGAGAAAACTCGCCGACCAGCGGCATCGTAAGGAACGATACCCACATTCGAAAATCCGGTGCCTGACCCAACCGGGAACCGAACCCAGACCCGGATTGCCTTGGTGGGAGGTGAGTGCTCTACCCACTACGCCAACCGCGGCCCCATAAAAGATCAGTTACGTTTTTCTGTGAACAAATTAGCATTTCTACAGTTCGCATAATCGTAGTTGCGGTTCATTAAGATGATCACATCATTAAGGCCTTGTTACAGAGTTTTGCAGTGATTTCGAAAATATATTTTTTATTGCTACCTAATACTCATACCAAAATTTCGCTGCACAGTTTTGACACTTATATGTTATAATTTGTAGCTGAATTTTTTTGTAGAATTATCCTGAACGGTTTTTTAGATTTCATTACCGAAAGTACCACGTTTTTCGTCGTGAAAATAAGCAAAAATGAAGGAAATTATTATTTTTTTTTGCTGGCGAATGGTACATTATTTAAAAAACGCGTCCAAAGTATTGTGCATCGAGAGATTGCACATAGACACAAATTTTTCAAAACTTTTGGATTAAAAATATTTGAGTTATTGGCACCAGTCTGATAAAAACTCGGGAACAAGCCCTTAAGCGAAATTTGATTTTAACTGCTTAGTAAAGCAAATCAATAGATCATCTTTCTCTCTATAACGAGTTAAAAAAAGCAAAGCGAACAAGTCACAGAGATAGGAATTCATACGCAAATATACTTCTTAAATACTGGAATTCCAGTCGTAGCAAAAGTTTGTGATTATTGACCAGGATTCTCCTTATGTATTTTAGTAACATTACAAGCATAGTCGTAGCTTTTTTGTGTACGAATGTGTACAATATTGTAATATATTCACCACTGAGTGAAAAAAAAATTCACATACATTTAATACAATGGCAACAAAATAATGAATTTTTGTTGTATCAGATAACCGGGGTTAGCCGCCGTGAACTTAAAAACTTACCATTTCCTGTGTAGACAAATTCTTGACTACAATTTTTCAGCGTTACTTGTGAGAAAGCAATATATACCGTTATAACATCATCTACTACAGATTTAAATGCGTACGTTTTAATCAAGTTAGCGTTCTGCTGTGTCGTGTAGGTTAAAACGAACAATCGAAATACGTGCGGCATTGCCACTGTACTAACCGCAGTGTCTACTTTTTTTACGAGTGAGGTTATCGCAGCCCACAACATGCCACTCCATGGCCATCGACGTTGAGATGTTTCGGGGTTACATTACAAACCCTATAGCAAGTAATATTATTTTGAAAAGAATTATTTTATTTTTTATTTTTTTACCTAAAAATCTCTTACTGAAACCATTAGAAGATGTTGAGGAAATTTGAAGTTAAATTATTTACTAATATCCTGAGAATTAGCCCTATAATCATTCACCTGAATTCACATATGAGTATATATCTAAATCAATATATCAAAATTTTGTTGTACATACTGAGATCACGAGTAGGAAGCCAAATTTTTATGGCTTATTACTTTGTAGGATATTTAGGTAGTAAATTCATTATACAATGTTGATACTTTATTTTTGTGTTCACGAATTGAGTTCAATCAATGTGCTGGTTCGCTGACCACATGTCGGATGTGGCCTTATTTCCGAGGGCCAGTCATATCCTCTTGCAAGTGGGCAATATTTTGCCCGACAATGGGGTTCGGTGTCGTGAAAACTTGTACCCGGGTGTGGGCCCACCCCCGAGAGTTACTAACCAAAATTTGCAAACCTCAACAGTTGGGTTAGCGCAGCCGCAGGAGTCTTACGGGAATCCCAGTCGGGTAAAGATGTAGTGGGAGTTTCGCGGAATGTTCGCCTTGGGATGGCAACCCTCTCCCAAGAACTAGATGGTCGAAGCCGAGGGTCGGTCTAATCGAAGATCGGGAATATCGATGGAGAGTGTGTGGTTCAAGTGCCGGCTTCGGAACAGCAAAGTTACGAGGAGTGCAACTTCACAGAGGCAAGAACACTGCTTGCTGTTGAACGTTGGAAGTAACGACATCGTATACTGTAAACATATATGATAAACCAACTTTAGCTGTGTAAGTAATTTCAAAGTTTAGTAGTTCTCTTGAGCAAGCGAATAAGAATAACTGAATTAGTGAAACATGAGCGAATTTGTCTCAGACAGCAAGAGAGATATTAGCTTTATTGAAAATTAGAATCAGTCTACAGTAACATATAGACTATAAAAGTAATAAAACAGAGATACTGAGTTGTAATTGTGTGTTTTAAAGTATACAAAATGTGATATTCACAGGTTAACTCTTATCAGGACACATAAATTTAATGGTCAAATAAATTAAATAGAAAAGTTAAAATGTCCAGTCATTTAATAATTTTATTTTCGTCCAAACCTTTGTGATAAATTCACACATTTCATACGTTAAATAAATATGTCATTATTTTTTAAATAATTCTTCTCCATGATTTTTTTTTGCATTTGTAATTAACTGTGACTAAATTATCTCGTTTTCACATTTCTGTAGGAAACACAAGGCTTTAAAAGAGCTTGTAACCATTTGATTGGTAGTGTCCCATTCATTTGTAAGCTAGTTTTCGATATTTTGCTATGTCCCATGATTTCATAAAGTGGGATGTTTTAGAGCAACACCCTAGTGACCCTAACATTTAAACAATGCAGTTCTGGGCATTAATTTGGAAGGTACCGTTACTTGGTACCCGCTGTGTTACAATTCGTACACATATAAATCTACTGAATACGAAATATGTTAAGCGCTGTCGCACAGTCTAAGACTGTATCCAAATTGTTATTGAATCTTTGTAGATTCTTAAAGTCCTTTGTAAAAGATCCTTGAAATTGTCAATGATCGCTATTGTTCGTAAAATTATGCTTAGCATTTTTTCGATCGGTATGAAAGCCGATAAAGACACGTCCTAAGTGGCATGAACGTTTATTTTGGTTTCATATATGGCAGCAACTTCCCGTATAGACATATGTTTGCCTTTGCAGTAATGAGTACAAGGTAAATGAGAAAATATGGCGCAGTGGGTTTCCAAGAGACCCTGACATGATTCAGTCCATCCAATTCTGATTTCGGTGATGTACGGTATTCCGAAACCACTCGTGCCTACCTCAAGCCCTGGTTAGTTCCTTCCTCGTCTTTGATTACCTTTACTGAATTATGGCACTGTAGCGGTTTAAGGTCATATAAAATATGCACTTAAATAAATAACTATATATGTATATTTGCTTATGTTTAAATTTATTTGTGATTAGGGCGTTGTCATTCGGTTAACGTAAATATTGGCCAATCTGAACAATTCATTGTGCGATATTTATTCTTCTGAATCAGTCATCTAAATATATGCGGATACTATTTCTTAAGCCTTTAATTTGTTTACGTTCCGGTATTTTCTTTGTTGTTCATACGTATTTAAATACGTATACAAACACACATGTTCTAAAAAATGTTTACTCTTTAACTGATGTAGGATACCAAGACATGGTGTAGTCCTAAGTTGGTCACGGACTACCGTTTCCTTCGAAAACGTAAAATCTTCCTCGTTTTTTTATCAGTCACCAGTTACATATCTTTCAAAATTCAAACATAAAGGATTTTTTGTGTTGATTTGGTATTTCTCGTCTTGTGAAATTTTGTTTTTGACGTTAAAGTTACACATAATTATAGTAAAATCTTCCTTCGCTTATTTGGGGGGAAATTACTTCATATAATTACGGAAAAATAATTCTGAAGAAAATTCAGTTTTATATTTTTAGATGAATGGCTGAATTATGTCAATGTGCAGTCAATTTTGCTTTATATTTCTTTATCTTATGGTGGTGTCAGAGTCATGTTTAACCAATGAAAGAAAAAAAATTCAATTTCATGCTATTTGTTATTTTACAATTCGTAAACCGTTTGCCTAAAATAATGTTATGTGTTTTTATTATTTAGAAAACTGTTGGAAAAAATAACAAAAACAATACTTCACTTATTTTGAAATACATTATTCATATAACACTAAGTAAAAAAATATAAAATATTTTTTCATGTTAAGATATTAAGAATGTTCAACATAAATTATTAAGCATATCTTGGCATGTATTATGTCTACTTAATAAGGAACTGGAAATATTTCATAATTTCCGAATATCTGTGAAAATAAAATTATAAATTAAACTCATAGATGAACAAGATTTGATTGGAATGTGCAGTGAGAAAAATGGGAACAGTATACACATATTTCTGGACAGGACCGTTTCACTGAAATCCGCGCAGAATTTAAAGAAACTTATTGAGACTCCCGGATCACATAACACACATACACACACATACATTATGAAACTATATATATAGTTTCATAATACGTGGGTTTACTACGCAGACGTATTCAAACAAAATAATTTAAAGCATTGTCCCGACCCAACTGTCCACATAATTTTCATCGCAAAGGTATAACACCAATTTTAGGTATAGCTAGTTAATGGCACACATTTGAAAACGTATTTTAAAAGTAACTGCAAGACTCTGGAAACTATTGAAATAACACATTTCAAATGTTAGCAATGTGCAATTAAATTTTAAGTTGACAAACTATGTTTGGTAAAGTGTATAAACATGTAATTCAACAGCATTTATGTGGAATATTACTAAGAAGCACCCAAACTTAATTAAAAATCCGTTATGATTCTTGCCCTAACCACCCTAACCAAAGTAATTACAGAGTGTGTGTATAAATGTGTGTATGTGTATGCACATTTGTGTGTTTGTACATATAGTTAGAACACCACGTGTATCCTGGGCTAGTTTGGAGATGAAAATGTAACTGACAAAATGTTACACGACATTTTACGCGCACAATGAGGCAACGCTGCACAGAGAAAGTCCTCTATTACTCTCCCCGTCAAGGTATTATTTTATGTATGTTACTTAAGTAGGTAGAATAATGATTGGACTGCTCGGGATTCTTGCCTGCCCCTATAATAAAGATGTGAGAACAGTAGTAGTAACATAAGTAAAATATCTGTGGAGCGCAAGAGGGGAATAACTACAGTGCTATGTTGCCACATTGTGCATAGTAAACGTCATCGTACAATATTTTGCTGCTAACATTTTCGTCTCTAATTTAGCCCAGGATTCGCGTGGTGTGTTTATGCTTTTGTTTCTGGATATTATATATATATGAAACACTTGGCTACCTCTGTGTGTTCTCAGTACAATGAGCTTAACAACATTTCTTGATGTCTGTCTAGCAATTGTTCTTATTTCACGTAACAATTTTAATGTAACCCAACACATACGGCGAAAATCACAACATACATATCTATTACATTTACATTCATATAACAACGTTACAAGAATTATTATTAATTAGTATATTTCGAATTAAATAACAAATTTAATAAATATGAAAATGTTTTCCTACTATAAGTCCTAAGACGAAATTTAAAATTAATGTTGGTTTATAGGTGAAACGCAAACGATGAACTCAACAGGAAGTATAACTGCCACCAAACTGACAATTGTTCATGCGTAATAAAGTAAAATTTAACTTAATTGAATGTGTGATATGAAGAAGGAAAAGATTCCACTTCAGCCAACTTTCGGGAAAACAGGAAAAACTGTTTTGACACTAAACTGTTGGTTGAATGGGAAATCTTACAATTAGACATTTGTTAATTAGGATTTAAGGAAATGGATCATTGACTGAAAAACACAATATATTTTATGTACTGAAAGTTGTATGCAGTAAAAGTGGATGGAATGTTTTCCTTTTTAAACTCAATGAGCCGAGGACATTCTGAAGCTGGATGAAACAATAATTTAAAGGATATGTTAATACTCACACTATACTAACCACACATTTTCAATGTTATATGCTGTACATTTACAACACTGTAGACTATATAAACAAAAGAAACACTACCGCCGCGAATCTCACGGCAAATAGCCGATCATGCCATAATGCTGAGGTTAAGAAGGGAATGATTTCCTTTTAATGAATGTTTCGAAATACAAAGTCCTTAAATGGTGTAAAGATTACTAGGAGTCATTCTTTCTTTATCTCAATAAAAGAAGCTACATATTAAGTACAACTTGGCTAGATCAGTTCATTTTCGGTAAAATGTGGAATGTTTTCCGTCTTCATCTCACCAATTTAATTAATAATAACTAAAATTTGGTAGTTGTGATGCACGTGTCTTAGAATTTCAAGTTATATATTTTTTTTAAATTGCCATAGTATGAATGATATTTGTAGGTCTTCTGTTAATGCTGCATTAAAGTTATGACTAAAATTCTAAATCGTAGTTATTGTTTATAATAATATGTAAACACATATTAGATATAAATTCGGAATACACGAACATAACTGAACAAAATATGGAAAAGTCAAATAACTTAATAAAGTAGTGTATGTGTACCAATTTTAATGACATTGGGAAGAATTTGGATAAATTTGCCCGTGTATGCCATAGCAGAAAAATTGTTTGCGATTATTAAAACATTTAACATGCCATGAATAACATATTTTAGTCAAGTCATCTTACTTAGTTCTTATTACACGTGTACAGATATAGATAAATTTCTGATAAATGGTTTCTTAGATGGCTTCATATAACAAATTATTATTGTATTGCCGCCATTGTAATTATATATTAACATGGCAGAAAAAATACATCAATGATAAGTTAGCTTACTAAGTGTTCATTGTGTAGCTAACGTAATGACATCCCTTTTACGGACTCAAGGTTTTAGTTTTCTGAGGATGGTGGCCCCTTTATACCCTTTTCATTGTAAGTAATGTCATGAACTGTTCGCGAAAAAAAATTTTGCCCCAGTTTGTTTTAGTGCATTTTTTGCACATCTACAGTTTTGATTCATAGTCAGTAATTTGATGTTTTAACTGTGGCGTGTCTTTGTGCTCTAACTGCAAATAACATACGTGTGGTGTCGCAGTAACCTTGCTGTGGTTGGCACAGTCACATGATTGACGTCACTTTACGCAGACATGTAGTCAATAACCATGAAGCACAGCTGCAGATATGCACGTAAGGCTCTGAAACAAACTGTATTTTTCGCAGAATGTTCGGCCCTAATTATATGGCAAGGAAAAACACCAACGTGGTCACGTAAATGAGCAGACGGACACACAGCAAAGTTGTGATCTCATAAGCATAAATTTTCTTTCTTTAGGGTAAAACATGTAGAAATGTTAACCTAATATGTGCTCTACTTAGTCGTAAAGCAGGAGTGCATTATATCCTGCGACTCCCATGAATTAGCAAGTACCTAGCAATCAGCAGCCTGTATACAGTAGTTACCGATACAACTACGTCAGGCAAACTACTAACCAACATGACGTGTAATGTGACCATCGGCGTTCTTCATGTTATATAGTGAGGACAGCTTCGATACACTACTGCTTGAAGTGGTATGTATTGTTCTTAATAGTGTGAAGGCATGATCCTAAAGGACAGGAGGAAAAAAGAAATGCTTACAATGTTCATTATTTTTCCATAGATATTGAGTTACCAAAGTTAGAATGTAACTATATTTTTGAACTATCATGTTTTGAACTAACATGTATACATTTATGTAATTATAAAAAAAATACTACTTATCGTGTACCGACCAATCTATTGATTTTAGTGGTATAGTTAGTGATGACGCCAGAAGTAGTCCTATGTAAACATGTTTTTGTTAGGTTAGTTTAAATTAGGTAACCTAAGCTTATCGAACCTAACATTAGAATAGGTCAGGTTAGGTTACCTAACATTATCTAACCGAACTTAACGTGAACTAACCGAAAATAAACTAACAAAAATGTTTAGGACTGCTGCTAACATTTATACATGCCTTTTTCATCAATTAACTATGCCTCTAATATTAATAGTTTAGCCGTTACACGATGGGTAGCAATTCTTGATATTTATATTTATTATTTATTTTTTATTTTTTTGTTTTCAAAATCAACGTGCCACAAAAAGCCAAAAACATCAAGAATTTAAGTTGAACTTAGTAGGGCCTACATTAATTTAGACTATACAAACGAGTTTTGTTTAAAAGAGGCCAAAGTAATTAAAATGAGGGGTTCGAAGGTAAATACATTCATGGAGATTTAAATTGTTTGTATGGACACACTTTACAAGCATCGAGAAGCTTTTCTGTGGTTTGGCGTGTTATAGCGCGATAACAGCGGAATATGTTAACCAATCATAAAGGAACTTGGTAAACCAGTACAAACATTACACTTATGTCCACAAACTTAGAAACACAGCTAAATATTTTAAGAATATACTAGATGAATTAATGGTATCATTAATAATAATACATAACGGTATGAAAGAGTTTTGTGTGCTATGGTAAAAGGTAAATTTAATGGTTATGTTAAAGTTATGTGTAGCTAAAAAATAAGACAAACGTTACTACATGTGTCTGTCTACTTACCTGAATGTAATAATGTCACTTTAAACAAATCATGAATGCACCAAACAACGTACTTGAGAAAATGTCTTAAACTACTCAAGAAATGCCTTAATAGTTTGCCTTACTGAATCTAAAACGTTTATCATATATACAGTTTATGTATTTATTATTATTATTTATTTGTCGCATGAAGTAAATAATTCAATAGTTAGTTTTAAAACTGTGCACATATTTAGCTTACATTAAATATATTTTAAGGACTTAATGTCCGTGTTTTCTTATATTAATATTTTACTAACATATTTATATGCTTATAAATATTTATTACTTAAACATTTAAATGCAGCTTCAACATTAAATTATAGACTTTTTCAAATAAAATAACTTTAAACTAATAAAATTTCTTCACGCCAAGTTGAAAAGATTTCTTCGTTTTAAGTTAAACTGTACGCTGTATTAATGCTAAATGTGTTTGTAATTTTTTATAATGCATGTTCATTTAAAGGTATTAGAAATTAAAATTTGTAACTAAATCAGCGCTTGCCTTCAATTAGCTACTACTAACTACACGAGGAAAACTCCGTATGTGTATTGGTGTATCCACATAAAGTACTGGAGGTTTTGTATATTGACAAGTTTTACCACCCCTGCGCTCGTCCATGGAGTGAGATTAACTGGTGGAGAATGGAGATGGGATCCTATAAATCTAGCTTCCCTTCCTTTGCTGTTGGCCTCCCAAGAAATACTCAAGTCAAGTTGACATTGTCTGTGATCGCCTCTTGCTGCGAGCCAGATCCGTATCCCTGACAAAGCAATAAACTTTATACAGTCTACAATAAATTATATTCAAGAAGCGCTTAGAACGAATATTTCAAAGCTGAGAGAAAGTTTACTCTATTTTTTTTGACAGGGAATTTAATACATTGGTGCTGTGTTGTACAATGTTAAATAAAATAATCCTCAATTTACGCTTTATTTTTTGTATCTAATTCATATAAAAATTAGCGTTAGAAAATTATTTATCTCAAGCTATGCCAGAAGAAATAATTTCAAGAATTATGTACAGTTTCTGAAACGAATACTATTTGAAAAACTGTGTATACATAAAGAAACTGAAACAGTAAAATAATATATCTTCGTATTTGAGATTTGATAAAAACACGAATTTGACTGTGTATAGAAAATTTTCTGACAGAAAAATAACCATATTTTTGGCTAAATTGTTTGACATAGCAGTGAATATTGACGCGTTTGCCATCTGAAAGCAATTTCTGTCGGTCCATTATTTGCAAATAACAATGACTGAGATCCTTCGGAGAAAATTTTAAGTACGCACAAAGATTACATATAATTTTCTAAGAGTGAGTTAGACAGTTTAGTAATAATAGATGATTCACTTTTACAAATTTGTTAGGAATTCGGCAATACCTAGTGTGTAAATGTACATCGTAAGGACATCGTTATTTTATACACTTTTAAAAAGAGAATATTTTGTGTGTATAACTCTTCTCATTTACTTTGGAAATAAGTGCTATATACACTTTGCTGGTTGAAGCAAGCCATACATGTAATTTACTTCCGAGAACACTAATTTGGCAAACAATCTTTTTAACAATACTGAAATTTCCAGTTTGCTGCTGCATAACATAGACACAGAAACACTGCGAGACTATTTATTGCACAAATTGTATACAAAACACTGTACGAAACTATGTCGTACAGTTACTTGCAAAGAAGGTTTATACTCTTGAAAGTCGATTCCTTTAAAACCGTTCACACAGATGAGAAAAAAGAAACACTCCAAGAAAGCGAAATATGTTTCTTACTATGTTTCTTTTCTCAGACTATATATAAGTGTTCTCATACACTTAATTTAGAAGAAATTGGGTTGTTTAATAGTATGTTATGTTCGTGTTGTGTATTTTTATATATTTTGAAAACATCAAAATCGTTATTTTAAGCGAAAACACAAACATGTTTCTTTGAAGTTAAACTCTGAAGCAATAAGTACCACAAATTTTACTTAGGAAATGTTGTGATATATTTAAGTACAAATACCATTTTTCTTATTACAGAAGTTAGAAAGTTACTAACACACACTCTTGCAATTATCTGTATACGTACCCACGCACGTACCTATACTAATTTCGCATAGTAAATTACCTCTCAGCTTTATCATATATTTTTCAGGGCCAAATTATGAAAATGTATATAGGAAGTCGCATATCCGGTCAAATCAACACGTAAAACCTACCTACATATTAGTATTACACTTAGTGAATCAGATAGCTCAAGTGATGCCCTAGGCTCTAGAGGTTTAGTAGAAGTACGTTAAATAATTTGTTTAATAACGTTTTGCAAATAAATATTTTCATAGAGAAATATAATTGCACGTATTTATTTTCTATTATCATCTTACATTACTAAAAAAACGATTTTGTATGATCTAAATGGACGACTTGAAGTACACGCCCCCTGCCGTCATACCGCAAGGAAAATACAGTGGGAAACAAAGCTTGTTTACAAACATATTGATTTGTTAGTTGGTAATTGCAGAAAGCAAAAATGTTGCGCATTCTTAGATTTGCACGCAAGGGTAAAAAATATTAGTTTCAATTTCATGGTTAAGATACGCAAATACTTAAGATTAATGTTTATCGGAAAAAGCGGCAAATTCTAAACAAATAATCAATTTTCTTGACGTACATCTCATCCGGGACATGTGAAGCCAAAGAGCTAAATGAAGGTTATGTTCGGCTGCAGTATCCATGGAGATAGGAATTGCATCCCACGCCTGACTGACGCTCCGCCTCTTTTCAAGTCGTCCATTGGTTGTAAACAGTAAGCGTGTTTGTCTTTGCGTTTTTTTTTAATTAAAAATTTTTATAAATGGGTTACAGAAGATTGTTTTAAGGGGGCGGCTCGCCTCAGTTTTCAATGTCTTTTGTTATTTTTATGTTTGTACCAGATATTTCATTTTCTTATTTTAGACATGACTAAATCTCCTCACAGGAAATTTTTGTATCTCTTATAGTTTTTGCGTAGTGAGTCGTAAACGTCAAAATTTTCACTTTACGGTTTTATACGCGCCAATAAAACCAACTGACATACCAAACCGAAAAAAAATCACAGCGATTAATAATGTCGTAGACTGTGATTTCACACACGTAAAAACAAAACAATATATAGCTTTGTATTTAAAAATGTTTTAAAATTTTTAAATTTCATTTTAAAATTCAGCATTTTTTATTAATTGCAAAAATATGTTATTTTCTGTTTTGTATATGTCAAATCATAGCCTACAACATTGCTACACATTGTAAATTTTTTCGGTTAGGTACGTCAGTTGCTTTTAGTAGCGTGCATAAAACTGTAAAGTGCAAGTTTTAACGTTTACGACTCATTACGCAAAAACTATAAGAGATACAAAAACTTCATAAGAGGAAGATTTAATCACAAATTATGTGTAAAATTTGAAAAAAAAAAAAAAAATCTGGTACAAATATAAAAATTAAAGAGACGTTGAAAACTGAGGTGAAACTCGCCCTTAAGCACCGAATTTAAATCTTTTGTTCTTGTGAGTAGGTAACGTTCTTGTAATGTTTAACTTGCAATACCAGTAAAATTATTATTTTCTTATAAATTAATACAAATGGCATACATTTTTACTGACCGAATTACTAGAGTAATTGTAGGAAGTTATTCGGTACAAATTAGAAGCTCCCAATTATTCAAGACCGATGCGAATTTTAAATTTATTTGGTTATAATTTAATGTTAATCAGAAATTGGCCTTGTGTTTTGAAATGAATAGGGTCAGGTTTAGTTCTATGCAAACGTGACGGCAATCTCCTATCACTACTTCGTCTTCTTTTGTCCGGCAGTTCAGTAGTTCTCTCCCTGAGGTATGACTGTTAAAAGAAAAGCAAAGAATGTAAGTCTCCAGCGGTTAAAAAACCATTTCACAAATATGTCAAAGTCATGACGGTTTGTGTGGATGACGGATATGCTATAACAGGAGCACGAAAATATGAACAAGGATCAGGTTGTCATTAATCTCATATCATCAGATCGGCGTCATGTACACAGCAGCCACGGCTCTAATGTATAGGAAGCTTTCATTTGTTGGAATAACTGTATATAAGATTAAACTAATTTAATACGAGTTGAAAACCTATTTGTGTGAAATATTTGAGCTCAATAAATGAAAATAATAACACAAAATGAATATCATCTATCTCGTTAAATTATATTTGGTTGAACTCCTGAAGGTTACGTGTTCATATTTATTCCACAGATTTTAAAACCAACACTTAGCGTACATATGTAGTTCAAATGTAGAAACACTGAGTGTTTATGCAGTCATTCACATCATCATGTAGTGTGCATACTACGTGACTGAGTTGGTCAAATTTATACTAATAATATTTTTTTCCTGATAGTCCTTCTTGACGTGTTTATTGTTTCCTTCCAAAACTCTTAATGTGGCATTGTTTACTGCTGAGGTTTTCACTAGCGAAAACTATTTTTGCGCTTATTTATATTCTGTGATGTTGTGGAACCATTAAGAAAAACCTATTATACGTACGTGCAAGCGTAGGTGCCGTAAGTGTGGTTTTGAATCCGGCTGAAGTAGAGAAACACTTGAGCGTCAAAAAGTTGTACCAGTAGATACACTGTTAAAAAAAATTTCCGTGAAATAATGGAAAAGTACTGGCAAAAAATTATCCATAAATCTTCGTAAAGTGACGAACACTCAGTTTTTCTTGATAACCGAACCCTCCGTAAAATAACGGACAATCCATTTTCTGCAAAAAATTTAAATTTCTGTAATCTACTAGCACTCCATTTTCTAGAAATACAACATTTTCTTATTAGCTATGTGTTATCGAGATTCTGACGCACGATTCAGTAACCTGAAAAAATTTTCGAAGTTGCTGTGATTCGAACCCACGACCTTGTATTTGCCAGGCAGAATCTCTAACCACTTTTTTTATATTTTTATTTTTTCAATGTTTTTTTTTAAATGCTTGATGCAGTGGCGATGCGGAAGCTTCCGCATCATCACTGCACCAAACATTCCCCGCTTTAATGTGAGTTAATTCGAGTGACCCCAGTACTTTTCGTGAGACAATTTGTATAGTGACAATTTTTGAGACCCAAATGGACAAACACAAATTTACACCCAGCCAGACCTGGGAATCGAACCCAGAATCCCCCCGCACCAAAGCCGGCCGCTCAACCAACTGAGCCACAGGGGGTCGGCCTCACTAAACCACAGTGACAAATTTATGCGTAAATGAATTCCATGCAGTGATAAGATATCAATTTTATAAGAGACAACGTTTGTATTTGAAATCCAGGATTTACAGTGATTATTAATACCACTTTTTTAAGAAACACAGTAAAATACGCTTTAATATTGTAGAAACATATTTTCATGAATTTATGGAAACTTGCGGACAAACATCCGTAAACTGGTAATACGGACAAATTTCCGTAAACAAAATATTACGCAAGTCACTTACGTAAAATTACAGTACATTTCTGTAAATATTTCCGTGAATTTACGGAAATTTTTAACAGTGTATTAAATAACATAAATCACAAACGTAGACAAATAATAACTTCGGACTTGTTTATTCTGCGAATGAGGTATTTACCCAAGAAAGTTAATATAATATGTTTCTTCAAATGCGGCTTTGCTATATCGAAAAGTTTTGCTGCATTCATGTGTTTAAATAAACGTGTGTCGCATTTATAGTTCGAAATCTGTTAGTCTTTCAATTTGTGTTTCGTTGTATTAAGTTTATGTGAATTTAATTGCTTAAAATATTTAATTTATCGTTTCCGTGAAGAAAATTGCAATTAAGACCATTGTAAGACATACTGATTCCTGTACCTAAGGAATACTGATTTTAATTTAAAGATCTTTTAGCTTAAGTTGAAGAAGCTTTAATTTTAGTTTTACTAATTATGTAACACACATTATTTGTGTATATATTCGTAACGTTTTACATATTGTATTGAATATCATTAACCTTAAAGCTTGTTCATAGTCTTTCGAAAGGTTGCACGCAATTAGTCATATTCAAATAACTAACCATTTCACAGTGTTGATGACGTGCTTGGTTTCATATTCATGGCAATATAAACTAGCAGCACAGTCAATCACTGTATGAATTGTAAACATTTTACTCAACATTGTTCTCCATATGCGGTGATACCTATGGCAGGCTAAAACACCATCCAGTTTGTATTACGAGCTTGTCACAGCAATGACGCCTTATGCCGAAATAACAATTGCGCGGTAGAAGCAACGTGAAAGCTGCGATGCGACACTTAGAATTGTCGTTACTTCTAACACTAGTTTGGCTAACCCGCAAGAAAAATAAAAAAAAAATTGCATGTAAATATTGCATTGCCACTTCTTATTAACCTATTGTATGTCAACCACACATGTTTACGAAATTTCAGTTTTTGTCAGTTTGTTTGTAATATAATTTAAATGCCCACGGATTTTCCTAGTTTTCTTTAAAAAGTTATGATTTTATAATATTAACAAAAAGCAATTATTTTGAAATAAATAAACGCAATTTACTACTACTACCACCAACTCACCAGTTTCACCAACATTTGTGCGCAAAAATTATTTTTCGACTCCAATAAAATTGAGTTAACATTGGAATTTGCGCCGCGTCGAATTGACGCCACAGAAACCTCGGTGCTGATTGGCGGCTATGTTTTGTTTATTGTGTCACGTTAGTAGTGTCACTTCTGTCGCGCCATTTTGATTCCGACACTACACATCACAGAAACACAACGACGCTCGAGAGGCGTCTTACAGGCGACGTGTCGTCCGTATTGCCCATATGACGGATAAAACCATGCTAACTAATCTGCAGGTACTGTTATCCGGCATTGTTCTAGACACTCGAGAATGATACAACTGAAAACCTTCTTTACGACCCTCTTAATGGATGTAACTGGGATTATAATGAAGTATCTGGACGAGGTAACGTCTGCCTCGAGTACTGGAGTGAATGTGTCTTCAGCTTTTAAGGACTCTCAAGTGGCAAACATGCATAAACTTTTATTTGTACGACATAGTATTAGTTTTGTAGACATGAGTTGTAGCTACAGTTTCCCCTTCCAAAATAATTTTAGATCTCATATTCTTCCCATAGTGGCATGCCTAAGTCAAATATTGCATATACCCGGAATATACAATTATAAAAACTAATAATATCAGCAAGTGTAATAGGCTAAACAATATTTTTGGACGAGCCATGATTAAAGAGATATTTTGTTTAAGTGTCACTAAATCGTTTTCCAATAAAACAATACCACGTATTTCTAACGATGAGAAAATGTTACACTGAAAATATTAAAAATTCGAAACATAGTTTTAATCTCCACCTTCGTTGCTAAAACCGACTTTTACAGACTGCTGTAACTAATTTTACGTGCCAGGAGTGTGCTAAATACGAAATGTGCATGCACTTGACTTTCCTATAGAGTCTGTGTCCCGCTTAAATCTTAGCTAACCATGCATCATACCATAGCGGTATAGATAAAATACTGCACGCCAGTTCAAGCATGCACATCGTTGACGGAGCAGTTCAATCGGTGACCATTATCGCCCTTATTGGTCCCTTAGTTAACATATAGAGGTATTAGATATGTACAAACATTATCTGTTCTGCGTTAGGTGACATTTGGTTATTGGATTTTGTTATCAGTACAAAGTAGTGAATTAAAACAGACGGTATTATAACTATTATGTGTTTTTATTTTTCTGTAAATCTTTCCA
Organism: Medauroidea extradentata; assembly: GCA_003012365.1. Classification (NCBI taxonomy): domain Eukaryota; kingdom Metazoa; phylum Arthropoda; class Insecta; order Phasmatodea; family Phasmatidae; genus Medauroidea; species Medauroidea extradentata. Next base: position 144,997 of record PNEQ01073263.1, on the reverse strand, counting down.
TTCACTGTAGGTATGCACTACTGCAGTTTTACTATTAATTTTAACAAGAAATTTAAGTATGTATTCCAATCCGTTTGAGAGAACCAATTGCATTTCTATTTGCTTCCGTATTCTAATACGAGTAAATTACACGCGTGTAAGAGAAGGGGTTAAAAGTGTTTTAAAGTATGTGTATTCGAGTCTGGTAAGGGCTCATAATGACTGCATTGCTGCAGGAATTGTAACAAACTGTTGACGACTGTCACGTTCACAATTACTGACCTACCAAACACGAGAGCTTATTCTGCTTGAAACAAATATTTTATTTTCCGGCTTGGCTTCTTGACAGAGTGAATAATAACGCAAAAATATATAAATAATGCAAAAATTGAGAACTCTTAATAACAGGTTTTAGTAAACGCTTGATGTTTGTATCACATTATAATATAAACTGTTATTAGTCATTAAGCAAAATTATAAATTCCCTCCGAATACACTGCCACCAGAAATATCCTGTGTTCATGTTCGTTTTATATGGAACATTTAATTAACACTCTTATTTGAAATTTAAAAACGTGACTGACTACATAATTAAATGTAATTATATTCTCCAATTGTTAATACTAACTGTTATTACCATATTTAAATTACACACTTACATTAATGATCAAGAATGTGTGTTTCGTTGTTATTGGCAAAACTAGTACTTATCTGAAAACATTTTATCTCGAAACTAACTAAACATATATTATGAAGGACTATTATACAATTGTTTTGTATTTTTGACATAGTACACACAAAAATCTTAGTTACAAATAAAATAAGTCTTTTCGACATACGCCATTGCAGCAAACGGATTGTGATACAGAATACCATAGAACACAAGTAAACAAACAGACAAGTATACAAACAAAAATATTTTGTTTACAACTGACAAACATAGGTAAACATAAACAATACCACAAAGAATTCAGTCAATGAGTTACAACAAAACAAATGAAAACACGAGTACCCAAACACTAAAAAATAAAATGCCTGGGTTCTCGTGTTTTCATTTATTTTGTTGTAACTCATTAACTGAATTCTTTGTGGAATTGTTTAGGTTTACCTATGTTTGTCAATTGCAAACAATGTTTTTGGTTTGTTTTCTTGTATGTTTGTTTGCGTGTGTTAAACTGTCATAATTTTTATTTTCATGAAAGTCGTTGTGAGTAACCTGATTTAGTTAAAAAATTTTAACGTCATAAATTTCGACTTAAAAAAAATACTAAGAAAAACAGAAATGTCGCATGCGAAGGTATTTGCAATGTAATTGCCATCCACAGTGTTTGCAGTTAGGGAACTAAGTTATATTCCTATGGTTTAGTCTCTGATATACCACTACGTATCTATAAATAGAGTGGCTTTTGCCAGTGTAATGCCTGTAATGTAGGAGAAGGGCACGGTAGGTGGCCCGGCTTGTAGTAGAAGACTTGCTCCACTGCACTAGTGATAACACACCTCACTGCCCACCGGGCAGCAAATATTCCTTTCCAGTGTGTTTCCCAATTTGCTATACGATTGGCGCACTCAGGACGGTTTCAGTCGGTTGAACTTAATTAACTTAGCAGTGATGACATAGCCCAATATATTTTTGGAAACCTAATGACAGTGTTGTTACAGTTCAGTGAGTGAATTTCTCTGGCTGTACTGTAAATCGTAGGTACGATGTTGCCGAAACTACACGATATAGAAATAAACAATTTCAGTACTAGAAAATAAGTGTGAATATAATTTTTAGAAAGCTTTAAAAATTACAAATTGATCCAACAAAATTATAAATAAAGGTCGTTAATAATTAATATTTGAAATACTTTTTTCTTTACACTGAATAAAAAATTCTTCGAACAAAATTACTATTAAATTTCATTTTATACAGATTGATGTTTTTCCTTATCATTCTGACATCGGTATTGCGAAACCATGATCCATCTTACTTAATTTATCTCTGTTTACAATACAACAAGCTATGAAAAATATTTAAACTTGTGTGACAAAACAGTGGCGCAGACAGGATTTGGTTTTTTTAGTGGGTGGGGGTGTTTGTTGTCTATATATATATATATATATATATATATATATATATATATATATATATATACATAATTTTTGTTTATTGTAAAAATAAAATAGATACAGAATATAATTTATATCATTTCAAATTTCAAAAGACAAATTTTTAAAACATTATAATTTAAAATATACTTAAACAGTCCGCCTGCTCGTTGTAGATTTTTTCTGACTTTTTTCTTCGATAAGTTCTGGTGGGGTGTTTAACATCCAAAACCCCCTCTCGCTGCGCCACTGGTTAAAATGAAGAGCATAATAAAATATTAGAAGAAGGAATTTTAAAAATTATAAAGAATTTATTCTTGCAAATTATTGCGTAATTATGCAAATGTATCAGTTAAGTTATAATGCAACAGTTAACAAGAAATTATTTTATTCAACAATTTAATGTAGGTATTTAGGTAGTGGTTTAATAATTTTATCGAAATTAAATTAATTGTTTAAGTTAATTGGATTGTACAGTATGTTATCGCAAATTTTTAAGTTACTACAAATTTAATTGTTTTGCTTTCAGACTATATGTAAAAATGCTTCCTAAATTCGCATTGCACAGTATATAAGTTATTTCGAAATTTGCAATTCCAAATTTATGACACTGAAGGTAATAATCATAATGGCACACTTGAATTCCTTTAGAACTAATTCTGAAATTAAATTTGCGCTTCAAAAAGCTTCATATAAATAAATAAACAATCATATAAAACTTTAAACTTACTAAATGTGTCATTATGTATCAAGACTTAGCTTCAACTAGAACACGAGTAAACTCAGGAGATGGAGCTCTGCAACGCATGGTCGATTTACAATCCATAGAGTTCCGCTCGCTGAAGTGCATGCAGTGTTGCTAGTGTTAATACACTGGTGAAACTCGACACATTCCGCCTTCCCCTCAAAGCTGCTAAATACTGGCGCGCCTGAGCCAAGAGAACTGCTGTAAGATACCCTGACTGCTAGGGCTATGGAGAATTATCTCCGAGTAGAATCAGCCAAGGCGGAGTACATTTAACTAAACAGTTGATTCAAACTGTTTGGGAAGTACGGAGACAATAGTCCCGCATTGACTTCTGAGGATATTATAACGATGGTTGATGAATTGGGCCGAGAGACGAAGGGTGTGGGGCTACAGCAGAATGGAGTGGGAAGGATATAACAGAGACTCTGTGCGCACGTACATACATACACACACGGTCTCATCTTCTCAAAATAGGTTTCTAACTTTGTATGGATGATATGAGTGACGTATTATGCTCCTTTGTCTTAAGTCGAAATCTGTCGAGACAGGAAGGAAGGCATTGAAATTCAAACATTACTGGGAACCAAGAGACGAGAACTATAAGTATAAGGGTGGGTTTAGTAAGGGAAGGCACTGTTGTACGAGAACTTAGAATATAGTTTCGCACGTTGCTGTAAAGTCAACTATTTTTGTTGTTGCTATTGTGCTACGCAGACGATAATGAGACTATTTAAATATATAATTTGAGATTGTGACTTAGATATTTATTAACTTATACAGCACTTTCTCTATAAATAGTAGAGTTGTTTTATTAAATATCAATTTAATATAAACGAAGCTTTGTGACCCTTTCACATATTTCAAATCGTAACATCACTGCTCTTATCATTCAAGGTTTTATAAACAATATTTTTTTATATTTCAATAAAAATTTATAAAATTTAACAGAAACGTAATACAGTTTTTAACGTATGATAATCTTTTAACGCGAGAGTAAAAATTATTAAACATACAAAAGCCTAATATGGCAGCATGAAGCATATAATAAGTTTTAGCTTTTGAACAAATCTGTATGTAAAACAATAACTTTACAAACAACGTTAGCTATTCAAACCACACGTTTCTCATAAATTCTTCTCTGAGAACGATGGCACGACATAAGAATTTCCCTCATCAATAGTCTTACACTAAAGTTTTAGTTTTCTTTCAAGTATAAGGTTTTGTTTATTACTAGAGCTTATGCTTTAAAATTAAATGTTTTCTATTTTTGAGCGGGCAAGTACTGAACATGAGAAGTTATCAACATTATTAAAAGCCTGATTTCCATACGTACATTTAAATGAACCATATACCTTAAAATTGGCCACACGTATCAAGATATATGTAAAGAACTATAAGTTTATTTTGTGCAATCTTCTAACTTGGTTGACCGACAGCATTAATGATCTTTTAAATAAGAGTTTGAATAGTGAAGTATTCATACAGTTGATTTCTGGTCGGCAGTTCTTGATTGCATGTATTTATATTATTTTTTAATATCTTGCAACATTTTTAATTTGGAGATTTATACTGCAGCACTAAAGATGAACCGACAATAATAAATTAACGTTATCTTACTTACTAATAAATATATACCAAGTCTGGAGAAACTTTGGAAAGTGGTACTCAGATATGTATATGTGATCAAAAGGAGTTAAATGGGCGACCATTAAAAAAAAAATTCAAACTGTATTAACCAAATACATAAAATTTAAGTCGCTGTGCAAGGCATTACATGTACATCGAGATGGATAAGTTTTTACAATTGGTTCATTAATATATTTCTGGTAATTAAGATATGTTAAACTTATCACTGTGTAAATATGAACACAAACGGCCTGAACAAAATCTATAGTTTATTTTACCATTCTTAGTACTAAATGTGATCTGACTTTAATCAAATACTTAAAAGACGTTCTCCAGATATTTCTTGTGAAAAAAAAAATTAAAAATTTCAGATTTCTACAATATGAGCATAGAATAAACAAAATAAATGAACTTCAAGTCTCATACGAAGTAAAATGCGTGTACTGAGTATGGATAATTTTAAAACTATTATTCCTTAGATATCACGTATACTGAAAATATGATCAAATTACCTATAGTTTAACAAAATTAGAACACGGTTAGACAAAAGACACAAAAGTCAAGTAACTTCACTACGATTTATAAGTGTACTAAGTTTAATGATATAATAAATAAATGGTTATTCAGATATAGTATGTTATCAAAGAAAATTAATTTGCCACCATCTGGATAGCATGAACGTGGCATAAACAATATAGGCCCTACTTAAACTTCGCTTCTCCTTTCTAAATACCACGTGTGTACTTGGTGAAACACAAAAGTTTCCGTCGATATTTCGTGTAATCAAAATATGTTCACATTGCCACCATTTTAAAAATACGAGCATTGTATGAACAATAGACATTTAAGTTTAGTCACCATACTAAAACAGAGTTTGGTACATTTTCTTAGAAGTATGATATTAGCAAACTTTATAAAACGGCCAGATATTTATAAAATATGAACGCGGCATGAACACAAAACGTAACTGTCAAGTCACGTTACTAAGTATTATTTGTGAATCACGATTGATGAACTTCAGAATAACATTTCCATAAATACAGAATATTGTATTTATTGGTTTGTGGACATACGTCATTGCTCATGTTTTGTTGACTGCACATGAATTGAAAGACAAAGTGACCAAATACAAAAAACACACAAAAAAAGCCAGAAAACGTAAGAAAAACATTCCCAGAGGAATTCCGTCAGTAATTTATGCCTATATATAAATATAAATATGCTTATATAAATAAATATATATTTATTTATTTATATCAGCAAGAATTATAAATATACAATTCAGTCAAGGGTTTGAAAACACCCAAACACAAAAGGCAGACACGAAGAATAAGCCAGATTCCCAATGTGACAAGATATGGAAGTATACTTAAATAGTAGACTGTGTACAACAAATAAAAAACAAGAGACAACAAACACAATTTAAAATCAACGAAAAAATGCATCGTTTCGTTGATTGCGATCTATCCCCGTCTTCAGGCTGAGACACAGCTGGTCAGAACACCAAGATGCGAATAAAGTTCGCTGGAAAATTGGGGCTTATATAACCTGGATGGTCTCTAACCTGCTTGGCCAATGGTGGCAAAGCATGTGATTGGCTGGGCTCTCGACCAATGAGAGGCACGTACTCTCCTGATTGGCTAAGCACCTTGTAGTGATTTTTGCTGGTGTTTTTCCGAGACTGTTAAACATAAATCAGTTTATTGGTTTTATGTATTTATTTCCTGTAACACTGTTTCTTTTTTTATTAAAGACAACCACATATTTTTTCAGTTCAATTCTATGTTGGCGTATGATGTTTTTGTTACTGGCTGTGTAAGCTGATTCTGTAAATTTCCTTTTAATTCTGTCTTTTGCCTGAATTATTGTGTTAGCTGAGTCCCACAGAATTTTGTGGCTATTTTCCCAGGCATGTTCAGAAATTCTGGATTTCTGTATTTAACACTTTTTCGTGTTTTTTTGTCACTTTTTCTTTCAATATAAGTTCCGCCAACTAAACATGAGCAATGGCGTATGTCCACAAACAAATGAACACTAATTATAAACTCCCATTTCAACAAACATTAAAAAATCTTATGTCATAATGTGCTCAAAAATATTAAATATTGCCTATATTTATAATAAAATGAACGTAGCATAAACAAAATACATAAAAATCACTAAGTATTATATGTTAACGTTGAGTTTGATGAACTCGTAAAGTACCGTCCCTAGTATATTTTGCATTATAGAATGATGTTAAAATTCGCCGCCATTTCGTAAATATTTACACTGCACGATCGAAACATTAGAGTCAAGTCAGGTTACAAAGTACTCTACGTGACATGAGTTTGTGATAATTCGGTTTGTGGGTTCAAACGTTTTGGGAGACACACAAACATACACGCATACACATAACACCTCTCTCATATGCACATACATACACCTACAAAATACGCACAGACAGGAAGGTGATCTCACTAGCATTTTTATACCTCTGGTAAGTAGGCTATTAAAATATACTTGTGAAAGGTTTAGATTCTGACAGCATTTAATTAACAGTTTTTATTGTGTGTCGTTTCTCAGTACACACAAAGTACCTAGTAAGGCGACTTGGCTTCATGTATTTAGTAAGTACGGTAACTTTTTTTCTAAAATTGGCATATATGAAGAAATATTTTTCAAAAATTCACTTTACTGGGTACTCTTTTATGTTATAAATAGTAAGCTGACTTAATTGTTACGTATTTTGTTCATTCCCTGTTCATAATTTCAAACTGGCAGTTACTTAAGGATTTTTTCTATCCCACGAAATATCTGACGAATAATTTATTAATTTCTACACTATGATTACTTGACATTTATATGTATTTGTTCATATCTTTACTGTATTTTCAAAATGGAGGCTGCTTAAACATACATCGATAACACGAGATATCTAAGGAACAATTTTTCAGTACTGCTTTGTCCTCGGGACTTATATAGTACTTAGAATGTTGGCTTCAATTTTTTGTTTTGGTTCACGTTGGACATATTGTCCAACCGATGGCTATTTGAACGTATTTTGATCACATAAGAGGTATAAAAAATATTTTTTTTAGAATTTTATTAAATTAAGCAGGCCTACACACGTGCTACTTAGTAAATAAAGATAACATTTATGAATTAGGATTAAGTTATGCTCTGTTCATATTATTGAAATGGAGACAGTTTACGCAATTTCATGATCACACGAGATATCTGAGTAACCATAAGATTGTTTTTCCAATACGGTACACATATAGTTCTTAGTAAAATTACATATTTATATAATAGGTTCATGCCGTATTCAAACTATAAAATTGTTGCTGTTTGAACATCTGATCACACGAGATATTTGATGAACCGTTTTTGAAATGTATATATATATATATATATATATATATATATATATATATATATATATATATATATATATACATATATGTGTGTGTGTTTCACACACGGGTATTAGTAAGATAGTTAAATGTTTTGTGTTTTGTTCATGCTGTGTACTTAACGACGAAAAGGCAGTTAATATTTTTGGCATACGAAATATCAGAGAAATGAATTTTGGGAATTTATTTAAACTCGGTACTTATTTTGCGCTAAGTTGGTAAAATTGACTTCAATGTGTCTTGTTCATGCCGTGTTCATGTGCTCAGATTATATAAACATATATGCAGATGTGTGAGTGTATAATGAAGTACATATATGCTTATGCCTGTGTTGACGACACGCCCTGGAAATGTCAGCGTACCAAGTGTACTCCTCGCAAGCTGTGGTAACTACTATGAGTGTTTATATTTGCCGACAGTTTGGTTCGTGGCCGAATTGAATGATAAGACCTCGTTCTCCTAACGAAAAATTAAGAATGACAAATATCTAATTGATTTCTACCTCATCGGGTAAAGTTGCTACTGCCAGCAACTCCAACGGTATATTCAACAGCACCTTCCTCGGTGACTGTATCACTGATAAGGCACTACTGTAGATACTATATTAAGACCTATGCAAGAGGAAGCACTGATCGTACACATACATTGTAAAATTTGTCAGGACTCAAACCATATTCCTGGATTAAGGCTTTCTTGTCATAAGTTTCGTTGCAAGTTTGCATGTTCCACGTATCTAATAGCGAAGAAAAATTGTGGAACTCTGATAGTTACATTCATGTGCATTCTCCAAGTATGCCAAGAGCTAATGAACTTACAATAAAACAGGTTCGTATAAAAGTTGGGAATGTTTTTTCTTCATTTGAGAGTTTATATATATTAACAAAATGCCTATCTATACCATCCCGCTACAATGTTGCCTCGTCACTCACTACTGTAGAACAAATGCATCACAGTGATAACATGAAAGTGACTTGTTAGGTCTCTTAGCACATTGCGAGACGGATGGTCTTAAATTCGATTATTTTCTCTATAATTGTGGCCACCAGATCTTCAAGTCAAGTATGTTTTTAGAAGAAATTTTCGCAAATTTTATCTGGTTATGTTTTAGCTAGGCGATTTTATTAATTCTGTGATGTCATTAACACTTACAATTTTGTTCGTGTGTTAAACGTGTCTTATTATTATACTTAAATGTTAGTCACATTGGGAAAAATAACTGTTGGTCTCTGAGATACTGAAAATATTAATTTTACTGAAATGCTGAGTGTCTGTGATTGTTAGGATCAGTGTAGATAATACATGCTTCTTATTTTACCCGCAACAGTTTTCCGAGTACAAACACACCTATGTTATCTCTGCGGGGAGCATCTTTTCTTTTCAATAATCGCACAAAAATCACATACTTCAGTAGGCCTCGTTCTAATGAATTAATGTATTTTGTCAGTATTGTTAGCTATATGACGAATACGAAATAGGTTCACAGTTAACTGGTGCAGGTAGAGAGTCTATTGAAAATGGGCATCTATAAACTTCATGTTTTGCATGTAGTCAGATAATATTGCTAATAAATATGGCTGGTTTCATAGGAGAATAAAACTTCTCGTATCTGCGTGTTGTGGTCCAAGAGCTCTTGTTGAACATACAATTTTCGGACATTACTTTCGGTATCTGACCTTTGCAGTTTTTTGATCATTAACAAGGTATTTACGCTTCTTATACGTGATTGACCTTCACCCATTTCATTACAAAAATAATATCTTATTAGATAGCAATATTTATTGATGAACAATTTCGCAGGCCAATTTTAACATGAACTTACACATAGACAGACATTGTTTACCTTATAATAACTACTAACTATTAATTAAGCGCAAAGCCTTATATAACTGTCACTTGTTAGTTTGACATAAAACAGCTTTGACAACTATATAGAAGGCTTTAATAAGACAAATATCTGTAGAAAGATCGTAAATCAGTGACAAGGACCTTTGTGGATGGAAATATGAAATTCGTCATTCGGCAATACGTACTACTTTATATGTCAATAACTGAGTAGGTTTTAGAGACAATTAATGTATATATAACAGAAACAATAAGCACTGAGTGTTTACTAATTTTGTTGATTTCTTGACTGAGGCCCTTCCTGCATGGAACGAAAAATTTCTGTGGTATGTCAAAATATGTAGGAAGTTGTCAAAAATACGAGATATAATAAAATACAACTTATATAGGAGGTAAAAGTAAAAAAACAGACCATTAAAATACACCGGTCATTGGGAATGCAGAAAAGTAATATGGTTTTCGCTCAAAATAATTATACAATAAGTTAAATGAGTAATGTTGATTTGTACTCCTAGAAATTATGGTAATGTAAAATTTTTATTATTCATAAATACAGTATATTATATATATATTTTTAAAATACTTTATTATGTGAATAAGTTTAATGATGTGCCAAATATTGAATTTGTGGGACTAAAATACATTTTCTGAGGCTATTTCATAATTAAGAAAATTTTACACCTGTTTAAATAATTTTTTTCCGTTTATTTAAATTTTTTTATATAATATATTTACTTAAGTGTAAAAATTATGACTTACTGAATATTCTATTTAAGTTAAAGTAATTCATTGATTAAATTTGTGTTTTTGGTACCCTCCCAGAATCTCGAATGATAACAAAATTACAAGGCTAATAGACAAGGTTTCATTTTCCCAAAATTATTACGTCTTTCTGAACATTAACAGTTTCATGCATTGAATATTAGCGCACCGCAAAAAAGTCAACTGACAATACTATATTCATGCTAGATACGTATTGCGGTAAAGAGAAATATGTAAATAAAAGCAACAGTTACAGCGAAAAGGCACAAAATTATCTCTTTGTTAAACGATGTAGTTAAGAACACCATGAAATTGTCGACAGTTTAATATTGTTTTCTTCAATACGCAATTACATTTGTGCAGTTTACGTACTACATATTTCAGTATTTTTTACAAGCAAAAGAAAGTTGCATACATTATTATAAACAAAAGTCTGTTACGAAATACATAACTATACATTTTTCCTTAACTGTAATGTGCATAGCCTACTTTCCCTTGTATCTCACCTGATGGTATAGCAAGTTTCGTAACATTCAGTAGTTAGGAATCCACGACCATTAACCAAAACCAAGAGCACTACATCTACGTCCGAACACAGTTAATAATGCATCAAGTAATGCTCGCCCTGAAAGCCACAATACTGGCAATGCAAAGCTGTCAACTTCCCAACGGCGAAACCAAGAAATATCTGGCCCAAGATATATAGCTCTGAGGTAAACGTTCCTCGCGAACATGATAAACTGTACCAGTTCACTGGCAAAGGCCAAGTCATCAAAAACAAAATAATAAACTTATTAATTTTCCGAATATTATAATATGCAACTAGCATAGTGACAACATAAATACATTAAATAAAACGTTTTTAGCATTGTTGTATATAACAGTAATTAAAATCGATGTGCTGTAATTGTGAAGAAAATCTACCGTAGGTTTGTGGCGCTAAGTTTGTAACACATATTTTAAGTACTTGTTAATTCTATGCTGAATTCAACCATAGTACACTATTTATATGACAATTATTTTAATTGTATATTTTTGTGTAATATGTAAATAAGCACACGTTTCGTATCTAACTGAATAAAAAGTAATCACATTTGCCAAGTAGAAAATGTATTAGTCTTATATATTGTTACAAGTTTAGAGCAAAAACTTTATATGTGGGCAATTCCCGTGAGTTCTTTTGGGATACAGGTTTATAATTACAAATAAAAGAGTTAAATTAAGTACTGGATTTAATAGCTCACAAAGCTACGAAATAAACAAAACAGTAATCAACTATAACTTTCACAGCACAATTACTTATGCACACAATTACTACTGTGTCACAGACACGTTAATTAACTTTGACTGTTAAATCACAAAAAATGTCTACCATTAATTAATTGAACAGTACAAATCACAATAAAATTCAGTCATATATCCAATCAACAGTCTCTCAAATAGTGACAGTGTACAACCTTAACAGTCCACAGTGGTGATGAATCGCCGTGTGCTGCGCAGCACCCCGAATGCACCGCTGTCTTCACTCTAGAGGTCTTCGGTTCGACTCACGTCGCGCACCTCCTCTTCGCTTGTCAGCCCGCCACAGCAGTCCTCTTGGTTCACCCAACACTGCTCCGAAGGTAGCCGCCTGCTGCCTCACAGTAGACTCTGACGTCACCAAGATGTCTTCACCAGTCTTTCTCCACAAGCATAGCACCTTCTTCTAGCACGACCAATAGCGAACTCTCTCCAAATGTGCCGATTGAGCCCTTATATACGAGGCAAAACAGTAGGGGAATTACCGCATTACAGGGGTCTTAAATTGGACATTACATCATGTTTCGGACGTGATTTGAGTCACGTAGGCCGCCCTAGTAGGGTAAAGGCGCAGTTGGGACAGGTATCTATGACGTAGTTTCGTCGTGACATCCCTCACGTAGCCACCCGGCTAATGAGTCACGGGCTAGTCCACAAAGTGTTAGGAAACAGCTGCCGACCATCGGCCTCCAGGTACATGGCATGCAACAATATCCTCCTTGAATCTATTTTAAATTTAGAAAAAAAAATAATATTTTAATCGTTTCGTACCCTGGCTATAGGATACAAAAATGTGATGTAATTAGTTACGCTTTATTTTCTGACTAAGCATAAAATGCATACTCGACCTTTTGTATGAATTTACATGATTAGTACACGTTCAGTGATTGAAAATTACGGCTAAAGAACAATCAAGAGTTGTGAAAGAATTGATCCTATACGAAATAATTAAAATGTAATGCACTAAAGTAAATTTTAAAAATTCCTTAACGTTGTAAACGATTCACATCAGAAATCAGTTATTTGGAAGAAATCATTTTCTAAAATAATGACGACTAATTTGATTCTCTCATGAATAAAGAAGTAATGTTATTTACTAAAATGTATTATAGTGTGAAGTTAAGCTCTTGATATTTATCAGACGCGTGTACACAAATTACATAATATAACAGGTTGTGGATAAAAAATTACTTATTTGTGAACATATCCCAATGAAATTAAATGGATACAGTTATGAACCAGGATACAAACAAGCAAAACAATTTCAGTTTTTATTCTAGCTAAATTAAGTTTAAAATGTTAACTTCATTATAAAATAGAACCACCTTAACAAACTACAGTAATATGGATGCGAACACTATATGTCTAAAAAATATTTTTCTTATGGTTAAGTTAAAAACGAGTTTTACCGTGGAGAAATTAATTTGTAATCGATTCCTTTTTGTATAACTCGACTATTATACAATTGGGTGTATTTACTGAAGTATATTATTTTATGTTTGCGGTAGAAAAATTTTTTATCCAAATTATAAAAACATTCCATTGTTTGAAACAGGCTTGACAATATATGCATATAAAAATTAGAAAAAAAAACTTCAGAGAATGTGTATTAATGTAGGAAATATTTACCATGTAAAATATGTCACTGTAAAATTCTGGTAACTGTACTTTACACCTACTTGCCTCCTTCAGCAGGTCGTAATACTATCACTAGTGTGAGCGGCCTGTGGTGAGAGTGAGAAGCTGCGCCATTCTCGACACACACTGACCTAGCTGGGATTATACTCTTCCAAACTGTCCACGAAAGTATTCCCGCCAATACTACATGCGTGCAACTTTTGGTGTTAAGCACTTGATAGTATCGAAACAAGGCCTTATTTTATCTACTAATTTGGCGTAATTATGAAGCTTTGTGTACAACTATTTTATAATTGTTACAAATACTGTTAAAATACGAAGTCTTGTTAAGATTTATTTAATCGTTTTGTGAATTGCATGTCCTATTAAAACATATTACCAAAATTCTTAACATAAATATAATCATAGGCATATTCTAAACAGTTCTTGTTTGAAAACCATATAAATTAGTATTTATTTTGGTTACTTTGGTAAGAAAATGCCTATATTTTTTTCAGATGTGGCATTTAAATATATTCTGTTTAATAAGGGAAAATCTTTTAAAACGCGAGGGGAAAATTTATATTTCATGCATATTATTGAAGTATTTTAATACTAAGATAATTTGAAAACCAACACATTCGTAGGATTATAGTGTAACTAACCTACAACATTCAAAGCCTGAAACGAAATTAATGTCTCAGCCATTTAACCAAATAGTTTGACAATATTGTTTATTATATAATATAAGTACTATATTTAGCCGATTTTTAGGTTTTAGTTTCACTTTTGGTTTTCTGGGATGACGTAGCGTTGTAATAACGATGTACGTCCCATTTACAAACGAATTACAAGAAAATAAAATAGCTAAAATGGAAAAATTTAAACTTGTTTAACCTAGAGTTTACACGAGCACAAATTCTTGTGGTGGACGAATCACGAAATAATGTAACGAGACATATAAGTATTAGGGAACACAGTGATCATATACATTTAATTATGTTTACAACGCCATACATTATTACTTGATTATGAACCACTGTAATATTGTAGCTTCTCTTCATAGTACTTAAATGTATGTTTAAGTAATCGTGGCGATTATCTTAAGGGATTTAAATAGTCGTAAGGCGAGGGAAGTGAATCATAAATACCAGTGGACCAAAGGTACCATGAATAATATTTTGTAATTATACAACTGCTGAGATTGTGTAATTTAACCGTAACTCTTTTGATTACTAATGCATCTAGTTATGTATAGACGTGTATTAATGCTGTTATATATATATATATATTAAACATAAGGTTTTTGATGTAATATGTATTAAAATGTGGTACCGCTATTTCTGAGACATGTCTATAAAAACATAGAACACCTTGGAGTTATAAATTGATAAATCCTATTTTTTACCAAAATGTTGGGTACATGTGAAATGCATAGTTGTTAAACATCTGAAAATTTGACTCTGTGATTTATTTCACGCAGTAAAGTTGATTCTACCAAATGATAGAATTTTTTTATTAAGGTTAATTCCACTGCACGTTGGAAAGATCAATGTTACAATTTTGTCACAGGGAAAATTTCTGCTGCTTGAGCGCTGGTATCGGTAACGGGTACAATTAACCAATCACAGGGCTTCCCTGAATGTTAAGTTACATAAAGTTGATTATTGAAAACGTGAATGTAGTTTATTTTCTCTTTAAATGTAAGTTAAATGACTTCTCAGTGATTTCCAAGCCGATTTAAATTTAAATTTACTACAGTTTCATATTTTTCTTTTTCCCATAACGATTGCATTGAAACTAGTGGCAGACATTTTTCCTGTGCCAAACTCTCCCATCAGCAATCACATTTTCTTTCTAGCCTGTAGTAGAATTAATCTTAATTCTAATACAGGAAAGTTTGGTACAGTCAAAAGTTTTGCCGCTAGCTACGCTGCTATCGCTAAGCACTCAACACTAAAATATCATGTTCACTATTTATTTCTGAACTGAACCCAATATATATGTTCGTAGCTGAAGATAATTTACATCGCACTTAAGAGTATAACCTTAATCTTTCGTAACCATCTCCTCTCCTTAATGGCAAATTTTTTTCACACTAATTTCGTTGGTGTTTCCGATTTCGCCAATGTTATAAAGACGAACAATCGTAGCCTTAAATGCATATGTGGGTGGAACTTTGGCGTGTCGTTGTGGGTGCGCTAGCGAAGGTTTCTACCAAATAATGCGGGAGAAGGGTTTGCAATACGGGGTAGAGGGGCAGAACAAAATACCCAAACAATTCAATGTGCATTGCAATGAATGCCAAGCCAGCTATTAGTGTGATTATACTAAACATTAGCATCATGAAGACACACATTACAGATATGCATTTAAGACTACGATTGTTCGTCTTTATAACATTGGCGAAATCGGAAACACCAACGAAATTAGTGTGAAAAAAATATGCCACGAGGAGAGGAGATGGTTACGAAAGATTAAGGTTATACTCTTAAGTGCGATGTAAATTATCTTCAGCTTCGAACATATGTATTGGGTTCAGTTCAGAAATAAATAGTGAACATGATATTTTAGTTTTCCTGACTCTGACTGGATATTTGAAGTTTATGTCGACTTTTCGTCATTGCATTCGAGGATAAAAACTTATCATGGTGACTCTTCAGACATGTTGACAATCTCTTCGGAAACCTCCTCGTCTGCTGCTGCAACCACTTCGCGCTTAGTAGTAATAACAGTTCGTATCGTGTGAGGAGGATACCCGAATACCAGGGTATCGTACAACGAATGCAGATTTATTACAGGGCGACTGCGTGTAATCTCTTTGCACCTGGTGGGTACATATTTGCATTTGTCTGTTGGCGATATGCTTCCCATAGTTACGAGGTGCTCGGCGATGAACACTTCGGCAGCGCCTGGGAATTTATCGGCTATTCTGGTTACTTTCATCCGTAGCTGAGTCGAATCATAGGTGCAGCTTTTATGATGTTGGCTTTGTTTTCAAGTCTGCAATACGACATCACGGAGCAGATGTATGTACGAAACGAATGCGTATTTTTTATGAAAAAAAAAATTAATTTTGTAATTGACTTTATAAGTGAGACGATTTTAAATATAAGATTATATGTGCATGCAAGTGACCGTGTGTTTTTCCCACATAGTAGCATGTAGAGTATATAATGTTTATAAAATGAAATTAAACAGTAATTGAATAATAAGTGTTTTGTATCATGTGCGTTTGATGGTTATGTGCATATATATGCACGAAAATCTCGTATATTATCTACATACATTTTTCATTGAATGTGCATATAAGGATAGACATGATAGAATGAATCATGAATGAAACTGTCATACCTGGTTTAGTATGGATGCTGGTATTTAATATTAAAGAGTAATGGTTGATTTGCATAAGTGTGAGTGCTCGGGCTTACATAACTGATAGCTGTAAAGAAAACTCTATCTATGCATGTGTAATGCCGAAGATATATGAGAGGAGTGGAGTAGGGTTTTGCTCGGAATGACTTTGACTGTAACATCAGTGAGTGAAGGCTGAGTTTTATATGAGTGATGAGGTTCGTTGGAGCGTGTGGTGGAGAAAGGTGAAGAAGAAGTTTGGTGTTGCGTGGCGGGAATGGTGGTTGAGATTTTGGAGGGGGTCATGGTGTCGGAAGGGTGGTAGTAATGTCGGGGGGTACATGTTTAGTAAGATTAAGTAAAAAACTGATCAGTTCATTGGTGGATGTGTTGCTGTACTATTGGTGCTCAGCATGTTTGAAAGTAGTCGAAGAGTTTTGCAAATAAGTGTATCAAAAATATTTTAATTCTGTTTAAGTAATAGAGTGATTTTATCGTAAGTAGATCAGATATAGCTGTGCTAATGCGAGAGTATGCAGTGGTCGGTGGTCTACAGGAAATAACTTTTGTATATTAAAATTTAAAAAAAAAATCATGTAAATTATTTTTTTTAGATTCATAAAAATGTATTTATTTGTTTTACAGGCAGTCAATTGGGTATGTTGAGTTTGCGAGAAGGTGTTTAGTTGTCAGTGGTTTATAGGAAATTTTTTTGAATGTATAGTAATTAACTGACACATGGTTAAAGTTGACTTGTAAATATGTAAATGATTTTGTCGGAAATCGAACGGGTATTGCAAATATCGAGTTCGGGTTCAAGGATTCAGTGTTATTAGCGTTCAGTGAAAATGCTAAAATATAAATTATATGTTTAGTAATAGGTAAGTTCTAGTTTATTTAAATATGATATTAAATGATGATGTAAGTAGGAAGGGGTGCGATTAATTCCTAAGATATAAATCTAAAATTCATTTAATTATGTATTGAGATGTTAATAAAGAATTAATGAAAACTAATACTGATTTCAATAGTAATCTTATTTTATTTTAATATTGATGTTCTATTCATGGTAAGAATCAGAAACAAATTGTTATTTTGCCTGCCTTAAGACTTAAGAAGACACAGGGGTCACACGCTTTTCTGGCGATTTCTTCGAAATTGTTCGTAACATTTGGTATGGAAATTTCTGTAAAAAAAAATTTATAGGATTTTTTTAACCTTTCGTGAAGTTAAGTTCAAGGTCAAACACACAATGTCAGCCGGGGCTGTGACGCTATCCAAGACGGTGACCGGATGTCGTGACTGCACAACATGGCTCTTCAGTATTGCATTTGGAACCGTGCACCTCATGCTAGCTGCTGTGTGTTGAAAGTGGCTGTGATATACTACTACAAACCAGCAATATAAGAGTTTGCCCCAACAAATTGGTTTCCTTACAGTATGTTTGAAGCTATGAGCAAATATGCTACGTGAAGAATTTGTGGTCGTTTCCATCAAACAAACTAATTTTAGTTAGCACAACATATCTGATCAAACATTTTCATTGGTTCCCCCAACAGTACATTTGCTCCGCTCATACATAAACTTAATTTTTTTGAGTAAAACAAATCTTGTGTCAGATTACTATTTCTTTTTCTCAGCTTACAAACACAAATTTAACTATTGCGTATTGATTAAACACAGGTAAAGAATATCTATATTATTACGAAATAATAACTGGTAATATAATAGTACATATATCTCTATTGCAAGCGTAAATAACAACGAAACATTTTATACTCGTTTTTGGTAAAAAATGGAACAAATGTTTTCTTTTAAAACATTGTAGTCGCCAAGCAATAGTTTGGATGTATTTTTTTACACAAGTCTATTTTTGGTTTTTTTAAATAACGTAGCAGAATTAACTTGCAAACAGTTTAAACTATCAAAATCCTAACAACTTAATTTTCTCGCTTAGTAGTTCACAAAATTGGTCGTGAGAATACTTGTCAATTTTAGGTATTAAACACTTAAACAGAAAATGTTAATATGAATATAATAGAAAAAAATAACTATTCATTGCAAAATGTACGACCAAATTATCTGAAAGGTGACGAAAATCATTTACACAAAATGCTTCCGCTCTTTCGTGTGAGCAGTTTGTGGAAAACGAGTGACACATACCTTTTTCGTAATGTGGTAACACAAATGATTACATGGGAAAATTAGAACGTTGCATATACCATGAGCTCAGAGCTCCAGCGAGGGGCGGTTTGTAGCCATTTGCTCTATCGCTCCAGTGCACATTGCTTTTAACCCACTCCCTTCCCCTAAACCACGACCACCGACTTTACCCTTATATTCACCCTTTCCCTGTATAATTGCATTTTGCCTTTCCGGCAAATTACAAATAATTAAGATTCATTCAATGACGAAAGATGCAATTAGTAATGTAAACAAAATTTATTTCACGGCAAAGAACGTACTAAAGAAATCTACCATTTTCGGTAGGTTGCAGTGCAACAGGAAAGGAAAATGTGCAAAAAGACTCAGCACAAAACATTACTAAGACAGACAATTTTAAATAAACTTGTCCCTAAAAAAACGCAAGACCTTTATAATAAACGGTCGGATTTCTGAAGTGTAAAGATTGCAAACATTATCTTCGACCATCGTGATGCTACAATTGCGGTTGTAGTTTACTAAACAGAACGCATATGTATTAAGTAAGTAATTGAAATGAAACGTTTTAAATTTAATTGTTGTTGGGACGCTGTTAGTTATCAGAATAAATTACAATGCTAAAAGTAAAGTAAAATCAAATTATTTAGAGGTAATATAAAAATTCAATGAGCTAAAGTAAGTATTCTGCAGTTCGTCAAGTGAAAGAAAGCAATTCTAAAAATTTGCAAATTTTTTAAAAGTGGGGAAGTTAGCATATTGAAAAAGAAGTTCAATACTTTCATAAAACTGGCTATTATTTTATACAAATTTTAATTCATGTATGGAACCATTGTAAAAAGCCAATTTGCTGTCACGAAGTTCAATTAAAATATTTAATTATATCAGTTTCCTGTAACTGATAAAATACAGCCACGAAGATGTAATTAATAATTTAATGTCACAAAAAATTACATAGTTTAAAGTTGCATTACAAATAATAACATGTTGTGTTATGCAGTTGAATTTTTTGAAAAACCATATGGTAAAATATATGTTGTTAATCTTGTTTAAAATTTTTCTGATAATGCAAAATCATCTTCCAGTTATTTATTTACATGGTTAAAACATGTGATTTGTATAGCTGTTTAAACTAAGTGTTACAATGTTCTACTTTAAATAATGTTATCATTATTTATTTAATCTATTTTTGGTAGGACAGATTTGCTCTTTAGAACAAATAATTTATAAAAAATCCCAAATAAGATACAGCAATTAACGCCATATGTTCGGGGCAACATTGAATAATCAAAACCTCAAGCGAAGATAAGGTTAAGAGTTGGTAAATGTACGACGGATCTAGTTTAAGGCGAGAAAACCATCGTCTAAGTTCACTGCAAATAATGTGGTCCCGGTTTAAATGTGGCGGTGATGACTCCTAGACATTTATCTTATAAATCTGGCATGCTTATTGTACAAGGAAAACATAAGAAACTTCTGAGCTTCAGTTTGTGTGATGGCATTATTTACTCAAAAGTAGAGACTCACATTCAAATATACGTAACTCTTACCATTTCAGCACATTTAAACTCACAAATCAAATATACCGTTTATATACATCTCAGGTAAAATAATATGTTATAGTTATATTATTTTTGGTGCAAAACCAGTAAAAATGTCAAAACAGCAATAGAGAACAAAGGCCGAAAGCGTTTACATCCGTACTAGCTATCCTTGCATGCGCTGCAATGAGCACAAAAATGTTGGCACTCCGTTTCGTAATTTTGTTTTGTAGAAATCTTTGCTGGCGCATGCACAACACTACACCAAAGTTATTTCTACGTATTTCTTTGGGTACCCCGGCCTGATTATCTTCTACAGTTTGCCTCCCCCCCCCCCCACGTTATTTGTTCTTTCTTTTGCTGAAATCCCATCCCATACACACATACATGATTTTTGGACACATTTTTTCGCGGGCGAAAGCACGACTCACCAAAGTTTCAAAACAATAATTTGTATTTTAAATATTTAGGACTGTGAATATCTGGAGCGTATGCAGAACTACCCGAATACGTATTAAATCTATCTTTGAGCTACGCCAGATTTTATTGTTGGTGTTTAATAATTTGGGTTATAAATGTCAGTAAGTAATATAGTGTAGCTTAAGTCCTTCTAACAGTTTGTCAGAAATCAAATGTCGATTTACATATTGGATGTGCAGTACTATAGTTTAGAAATGACGTAATAACCCTTCGCTTTTGGGTTGAATACATTGATGGAGCAAACACAAATTTACGTTTCCAAAGTAATCACTCTTCTCAAATTACCTCTCTTACATTCGAGAAAAGTTTTCTCTGACAGGAAACGAGACGGAAATCGATTATGATACGGCCAACGGTCAGACGTCGTTTGTTGGAAGAAAAGAGTCGATAGATTGACAAACCAAAACGGTACAATGCCTGAGAGTCAGGTTGTACCCATGTATGTAATGGCTTAAGTGGTGAGATTCGTAGTCTTGCCTTAAGCTGTGATTTTGTCAATATAGCATTGCTTCTTAAGAATTTTCTTTCCCAACTTCTGTGTCACCATTGTTGAAAGAGCCCTTCTTCAAGAAATCGAGGCGCTTTAATATTAGCTTATGCTGTGCTCCTTTCAGCTAGACGAAGCAAACGCTTAAGAGGGCGTGGTACATGCACACACAGTAGGCAATATTAATTAATTAAAACAGTAATTTATTGATTAAATAATTACTTTGTAGAATATTTAATAAGTCAATACAGTGACGGTATCGTATAGTAATAATAATAATAATTTTACATTTCAACTCAGAAATATTTCAATAGGAGCAGACCAATTTCGGACATTAAATTATAAATATTTGTGACATAAAAAGGAGGGAGAGTTTTTATATACCTAATAAATAAAATTACTAAAATTTATACCATTGATATGGGTAACAACAGTACAAATGTCTGTATTTTTTTTTTCAAAACAAAATTTAAAAAAAAAAAATAGTACATGAACTTAAACCAGAATTTTAAGTTGCTGATCACCAGACACTACAACCAGGCCAGATCCAGATCGACGCCTACAGAACATTGACCTATGGTCATCCGACTAAAGCCGGCGAAGACAAAAGCAGCGCTGCCAACATTGACTTGAGCCAGCAACAATTACCTACCACAACTTTCTGCTAGCCTCTAACCACTCACACCAGGTTCTCTCACTCCTCGTATAACTTTCTACAGTCTCAGGTAACACCAGCAGTTCTATACTTACAAACAGTTACACACCACGGTCGACCGTTACACAAAAACAATTACACACACAATAACATACAAACATGAGAAAAATTTTTCTTCGGCAATCTATCTCAAACGTATGTAAAAACAGTATTAAGAACAGTTTGAGCGAAAAATAATTTTCTGACGCAAGATACATATTTTGTCAAATATCAAGTATATAATGACTAATTTTTCATTTAGTTAATTGTAAATTATATATTAACTTTCACAAGTGAGCTCACGGAAAATAAAGTATATTCATTCAGTTGAAAATAAAACATATTATTTAATAAATGTACCTCAGCATTTGTTTTGAAGTCAATGTAATTTTTAAGCCATAATTAAAGTAATACAATACCATAAAATATTCAGAAAAAAAAGGACTAAATACGCGAAGAAAGAACAAACAACAAATAAATTTTAGTAAATGGGTACTGACAAACTTGTGTATTGGGTGCGAGTACTCTCCTTTGTGATTTTTTTTCTTGTGAGCAATGTCCAAATCCATTTCTTCTTCATGGATGTCAACTGTATCATCATCACACGTAAGCTTCTTCTTACTTCCAACATCGACTTCACTTTTCGTAAAACCATCTGTGATATATGCCTTTATGATTACTGGAGCTTCTTTGGTGTTTCTCAATACATCGAGATCGCTGGTGAATGGTCCAAAAATTTATTCATATATTTGTTCCCGCTAATGTCTATCCTTTGACAAGCAAATACTTAGAGATAATAGAATCTATCCCACGATGTAACTTACTCTAAATATCTGACATAGTGACATAAACTGCTCCAGAAGCTTAATTTTTTTGCATTGATGAAATACATATTTCGAGATGCTTAATTAATTTATCCAGTTGTTATTTTAGTTTTACGGCATCAGTCTTGGTAGCCAGCCGATCAATAGAGTAATTGAATTTATATATAATTGAACTCACTTTCCTAATCATCAGCATATTTCATAAAATTTAGTCTGCCAGTGAGCTTTCATTGTACCTCATCAAAATTGTTCGTCCGTCGTCATCGAGTTGTGAATAATCTCAATTTTCATATTTTTCATCTTCACTCCCAACTGCGAAATCCAGTTTCGAATAAATTTTGTTTCGTTACTGCACTAACAGCTGAAGTACTTCATATATCTTTCTATGTGATTCTTGTATGTAATGTTTCGTGGCTGCATCCTGCGAGTGTCTGGCTTTTCCAACCGCCATTGTCGTATTCGCCAGAGCATTGTTTTAGGCTGCTCTGACAGAACTTCAATATGCTATTACTAATTCTCGACGATCGACAGTAAACTGATCGAAGCCACGTTAATATATTGTATTAAATAGAGACCAATCTTTCGCCAACACTAGAAATCCGACCTCTTATTTCGAGCACAAAGAACACGTGTCTTTGAATTCAACAAAAGCCATGTCTTTGTTTACAAGGTCTCCATACACATTATGCAAATTTAGATAGTCCATTCGAAACCACACCAACAAAATTTTCATTGTCGCATGGCAATTGTTTGGTTATGTGTGAATACATCTGGTAGAACTACATGCTGTCCCACACCTAAATATCATCCCATGAAAAAGTACTCTTGAATACAAGTGATGTCAAATTCGCTCGGCGGCACAACCAATTTGTTGTCACTGTATGGAAAATAGCCAATGTCTTCTATTAACTGTAGAACACGAGCCAGTCGTTGGTACATCGGTAGTTGTAGCGATTTAGAGTATATGTAAAAATTTTCGAATTGAAGTCCGTTGCGTTCTTATAGTAAACTAAGAAGTGCATATGTCTGTCCTGCCTTTGAAGGACCAACAATAATACATCTATTGGTTTTGTCGATAAGTCACTTTGATGTGTTTCACGAGCAGACTCATCAGCTTCTGTTATGTGTATGTGTACAGGACGAGTAACTTTCTGTTTTACGATTTCGTTGTACCGAAAGAAAACTGTATAACGGAAAAGGATTTATACTTTATTGCTAATTTTATTGCACAACATAGCCTACATAAAATACAAATATTTGGAATCCAGGCACTTGTTATATCAGTAATATATTTAATGACTTACACACGCATGATTTTTTAACCTTAAGCGGGCCATATTCGGTACGGGTACATTATGTATTCATGTTGCTGAGCTTTGCCGAAAACTACACGCACATCATCTTTAATTCGTACCAAGAACTGGTGCAACTCCTAGCCAATACATAGTAAGCACAGGGGAGAACCCAGAAGTAGTCGAGATGACACTACAGATGTTGCGTATGCATGTTGCCTCATGTTCAGTTTATCACTGCCAAGTGTGTCAAGATGCTAAAGAATGTTGAAGATGGTAAAACTATTTACGTTATGTTCCGACCATGGAGCCTGGTATTCCTGCAAGCCAATAAGTCAACTGGATGGTAAAGTCCTACTTTACAACAGAGAAACCGAGGTACATGTAATCCATACGTTGACCAGAACACTGGCATTGAAAATGGAAGATTCCTGCTAGCATATTCAAAATGCATGCCCAGTACCAGCAAGCCTGTTATGGTCGCATCCTTTCACCGATACTGACGGCTGAAACTTTCAAGAGTAAAGCCCCAATAATGGTTTTGACTTGTGTAAACAAGATTATAAAATCAGTTTAAACATAACTGACTGCAGAATCGAAATCATGACTCCTGCAAGTATACCTGCAAACACTTATGTTTTCTGTCTTACACTGTATAACCGTCTTGTTTGTACAACTTTTGTGACAAGGTTATGAAAATCTTGTATTGAACACTGTTTAAATAACATACAAAATTGACCATTCCCATGATGCTGGATTCGTTATGTTCAAACATATTCTGTGACAAGATGTAGCCTACTGCAGTCTACAAGATTTCGAGAGCCAAAATGGCTTCGATCTAAAAGAAATTACTGTGATTTATGAAGATGGTAAGACCAGAAAACAATCCTTTCGTCCCCTGTTCTAATGGAAACTACTACACGAGAAAAGCAGAATAAACAATGAATGGTTGGCTAATCATTATCATGGACTTGACTGCGACGAAGGTAAAATTCTATATGATTAAGTAAGGAATGTGCTCTGCAGCCGTCTAATGCTGTATGCATGTACAACAATCCATCTAGCAGGACATAAATGGTTGAGTGAACTGTGCAAAGTAGACATAGAAATCGTGGATGTTCAAGTCGAATTTGAAACTCCATCACTTCGTTAGCTCGTCAGAATGTATGGCGATCGGCAAAGACATGTGCGATAAATAAAGAGCTGTCGTGCAAAACTCGACATATTTATCAGTGACGAAAAGTGTGATGTTATTCTGATGCAGACCAATTTTCTGAGCAGAAATGCACTGTTATATTATTATTCAGCACAAACCAATATGTCCTAGTAAAATACAAGCTGAAAGTTAAAGTTTGTGTGCAAAACTCAAAATGTCCGTGCACTTAGAATTGTCCCACATGTCTGACATAAGGAAAAACTATGCAACATGGTACATATGGGCTGTTCCAGGTTGTCTTGGGGAAGAGAAGGTTCACAATTTTGTATGAATTTAGCCTATTATAACTGCGCTGTATTATGTACGTTAGAATAAAATAAATCAATTATTTATAATGCAATATTATATTTATAAGTGGACAGAAGACTAGACTGGACATGGAGCAAGAGAGATAGTGCCAACACTGTTAAGTCATTTGAGCAGCCTTAATTTGGAAGGTATTCATTCTATTCGTTTATTTTGTGACGGATGTGGTGCACAAAATCGCAATTCCCCTGTTGTAATCACATTAATGTATTGGCTACAGAAGTGGACACCAGCGAATACAGAGGACATATTACTATTGTATTTCCAGTTCGGGGCTACAGTTTTCTGCGAGCAGATAAGGTGTTTGACAGAGTTGAGGAAATCTTGAGACGAAACAATTTAATAATTTTTAAATATGAGTACCACAAACTGTATTCTGAGGTAGTTGTTGTGAAGGAGCTTGGCAAGCACTGGAAACTCTGTGATGTGAAACAGTTGCTTGATGTAGGCCTATATAAGAAAGTAAGTGGCATCAGCGAGATGAAGAGATTTGAAATCAAAATATTTCGTAAAGACAGTGTACTGTACCAAAGTAAAAAGTCAAACAACTTATAAAGTTGACATGAATGAAACATATTTATCTCTTTTGAAATAACGGGAAAAGGGCTGGTGCTTTATTGCAAATATATATTTTATGTAATCCCATTAAAACATTATAGAAGGGGCTAAGCAAAAAATTTGGGCCCAATTGGCTGCCACAGGAAAATCTTATGTTATACTAGAAGATCCTTCAAGATGCTCCAATTGATGATGATGATAGCGATGAATCTCTGAATTGTAACTGTCTATACGCAGACATATGTTTACATATGTAAAATATATTTTGAAGTTCTGTAAATTTGTTTGCATGCGAAATAACATAGTAGCAAAACTAAAGCTGAGTAATTTAGGAACAGTACCCGTCTTTGTAATGTGAAATGAGTCATCGTAAGGTTCATCAGGAATATTATTGGCAAAAAAAAATTTAAATGTAGTTTCGAAAACCCTGATATTTTGTTTTTATTGTGTTGCGTGCTTGTTGTAAAGTGTTGTTAGTACTGTGTAAATACATTGCAAGTGAAATTTTTAGTAATATTAATTCAACAGTGCAATGTTTTTGTATCAAAATCTAACTTGTCCACACTATGCTTCATACGAATCCCGACATATCTAGAATTTTTGGTTTTGTTCCTTCAAAAACCGAGATGTCCATAGAATGTTGCGATATATCTACAATATAACTTTATACATTAAATTTTCGTAAACTCCACAAAAATCACCAATATAATTGCTTTTTAATCACTAGAGCTCCAATTATTTACTAACATTTTGCTATGAGCTGCAGGTTTTTCATCTTTATCTCAAATTCATATAAGGTGGACATCTCGAATTTCCCATGAAAACTCCTAAAATAAGGACGTGAATCGGCATGTGCATCGCGGAACACTCAACTGCTGTGTAAATGGTCCACCTCAACATTCGACAGGAATTGTGTATTTTGATTGTGTGTTATTTATGGTAGTGTAGTAACATTCATAAATGCCATTCATTTAATTTGAAAGCATATGCATAAAATATAGTATATATATTAAAATACATATATTAGGCTTGGGTGCATATTCTTCAAAGTCGTATAGAGACTTGTATATTGAAAAGAAAACTGGTATGGTTGCAACTGAAAAGTTGCAAAAAAGAGACGGGCTGAAACATATATATGAAAAATTGGGTGTTTCAAGGAAACGTATTTACTTGAAAACAATCATATGATTTTGGGTGGGGTTATGTGATGTTACTTGTTTCTGATTTGATAGTGTGACAAGTTGTTACATATTCCTGATTGGGTGGCTGAATTGAGTCAAAGTTCTCAACTCGTGTGAATTGTAGACAGCTATATAAATAGGAAGTGCCAGGTTGGGGCTCGTTAGTTTGTGGATATCGAAGAAGGCACATAGCCTTACACCTGGAGTTCAAAATAGAGACTACAGCAATTTACAAGGTCACTTCTCTACCATACCCGATTATTACATTACCATCGACTTTTAGAGATGAGGCAGCTACACTTGGATAGATACCATCGAATTCTTGGAGCCAGACAGTTACCATTGGTGAGTTATAACTTCTTGGGACGAGGCAGCTACATTGGTGAGATGCCACCTACTTTTTGGGGCGAGACAGCCACGATACCATTCACTACAAAGATCCATCCCCCTGAGCTGGTGGTACTATCTTTTAGTCCTGGAACAGCTTTTTCAGCTGTGATAATAACTTCTATAGCTCCTGAGATGGTAGTTTGAATGCCAGAGTCAACTTCTAAGCCAACTGAGTCATCCACCCTCTACACAACGATATAATCAGTGTCGATTCTGTATAAAATACTTTACACGACACTTAAAACACCTGTCGACACGAGAACGGATGTTTGTATAATCCTTGTCGTGTATTGAATAAGTCTGACAGGCGTGGTAACCTGATTGCTCGCAATGATAATACAATGGTGTTGGGCTTCGACCTCCGAAAGTTCACTGTAACTTTTGTTCCGAATATTTCACTGACGACTGTACTGCCACACAACACGAGACATATTGTTGTTTGCTCAAATCTTTTCATATCTTGCCTTAGTGTAACATATGTGAAATGGCATTCTCTTGCATCGATTGTCTCATTCAGTTTACTCAGATGAATGCTCTAGTAAATGAATCTTTCTCCATTGATTAATCCGAGTCTGTAAAAACCAAACTTGCTGTAATCAACCCCTACAACTTTACCAACGAAGTGTTTCAAGTGGGCAACGTTGACCAAATATACAGGATGTCCACGCTTAACGTTTAAAACTCTCTGTAGCGACTCAGAGGACCTTCAGACAAGTGATACCATACAGGACATTTGAGGAGGGGGGTACTCGAACGAGAAATGCCTTAAAATTGGTGACAAAGATGTAATATGAAGTCACACCTGCGTCGCGCATTAGTCGTCATTTAACAGCTCCAAATATGGTGCAGGTACAATCCCAACGGTTCGCTTCAACGGCATGCTGTCATCATGGCTCAGTGAATGTTTTGAACTCAGCCTTCCTGGGTGCGAATCTTAGTCCCATCCATTGTTGTTTAATTACCATTTTGTGTGTCCAATTTCTGCTCGCTCTTTGGAAAACAGTGTGGTGCCCTTAACTCTCACGAACAAGGAAAGAGGAGAGGTGGCATTTGAATGCAGTCCTGTGTGCGTCTGTGTGTGTTTGCATCTTTGTTTGGTATTATCAACTCCTACTGTGAATCGACTGTACAACGAAAGCTTCGTTTGTCATAGTGCTACCACAAAAATTAACAGGATTACTTTCAATGAACTAGCAGGTATGTGTTTGCGTTTTGGTGCTACCAATTCAAATGCGCTCGCAGCTCGATGTCTGAATTCAGAGAGATTTTTGCGTCATGTTTTACCGAGCCATGTTTATTTTTCGTCTGTCCATCGTCGACTATGTGAAACTGGCTCTTTCAAAGTAAGTAAACACCTAGCGATATTTTGTATCCAAATGTGCCGTTACGTCGGACACAAAGGCTATTTGAAATAATATTTCCTTAAGCTCATCGACAACGTGGGGCTAATCAACCTCTCCACAACGGGGTCCAGGAGGCTATGTTACAGCAGGTCGATAATGATCCTTGCACCAGCACCCGTCGCATCGCTGGACAATTAGGTATTTTTAAAATGGCTGTCTGGTCGGTATTGAAGGACAATGAATACAAGGCGTATCACAGAACCACAGTTCAGAAGCTTAACTCAGGGGACCACCCCCTTCGAGTCCAATTCTGCGAGCAATTTCGCGAAGAATCTCGTAAAAATCCCGAGTTTCCCACACTATTAATGTTTACTGTCGGCTGTGAACAATCCACAAAGTGGGTACGAACGTGGCCGACAAGAAAAGTTTAAAGTTAATATCTGGGCAGGTAGTTTAGGAGATCATTTAATGGGTCCCTACATTTTACCAGAGAGACTTATGGGTCCTAACTACCTCGTGTTTTTACGAGACTTCTTACCGGAGCTGCTTGAAAAGGTTCCTCTCGAGGTGCGAGCGACCATGTGGCTACAAAACGACGAGGCGCCGGCACATGTTCAATGGTACGAAACCACCTGAACCTTATGTACCCTGGACGGTGGATCGGGCGTTTCGGTCCAATTCCCTGGGCTGCGGGGTCACCTGATCTCAATCCCTTAGATTTTTTCTTCTGAGGCGCTATGACTGAGTTAGTGTACAAAACACCTGTACAAGACGAAGACGATCTTGTTGCCCGCATTGTCACCGCTGCATTGGAAATCAACAAAAATCCAGCTATTTTTGCCCGCGTACTTGAATAAATGGTTCAGCATTGTAACACATGCACTGCTGCTAACGGCGCTACCCTTAAGCAATAGTAAATATTAGCGAGACAGTCAATTACTTTTCAGTTTGAAAAGGTTTTTTTATATAAGGGTCGTTTAAACGGAGTTGTTCAGTTGCAGCCTAATCTGTGCTTTGAAGGTGTTATTGTGAATTTTCAGGTTAATCATTGATTTAAAAACATGTTACAGATTCTTACACTTCATCTTCTTGTTTCTTACTTAAGCCTTTAACGTTTCTGTACAATTAATTTAAGAAGATGTCACTAAAGAATTATTAGACGAACCAAAACATAACCTTGATATGTAATGCAACAGCTTCGTTTCTTTCTGATAGCATGCAGATGAGGCGAACAGTTGAGATTGTACCTGTGCCATGTTTGGAGCTGCTAAATAATGACTATGGCGGACACAGGTGTGACGTCATATTACATCTTCGTTACCAATTTTAAGGCATTTCCCGTCCGAGTACCCCCCAAGTGTCCTATATCATATTATTTGTCAGAAGGTCCTCTGCGTCGCTACAGAGAGTTTTAAATGTTAAGCGCGGGGATCTTGTACAGAAGCTTCGCATGCGCAGCATATAGACAAACATTATACCATGCTGGACAAGAAATTTGATTTTACTTGCATTAAGTTTCTAACACCACCACAGCAATTCGAACATTTAATCAGAAAAACCCTGGCGTCTCAGTAAATGTGTGTGCTGACTACCAAGCTAAAGGTGTTGCCAGTATGTGTGATAGAAGAAAAGCTAGAAAATTTCGATTTGCTGCTATTGAGAGATGAGGTAAAAAGTAATTTACATTACAGTTATATTATAAATTTTTCAATAGTACTGCCACAGCTAACTTCGAAAGGGACAAACTGCAAGTAATATAATTGTATTTGATGCATTTTTGTCACTATCCTCCGAAATCTGGACTTACTGGGAAACTCTGTGTTGAAATGCACAAAACTAAATGTAAACTATACATGTTAGCAAGGGGATCGTATATTTTGTTATGTGTATTATGTATTGTAAATCAAATTTTATTTTTTCCTATGTGTTTGATGAGTATAAATATTAAAATTTCATTCTGCACAAACATTTTACACTAAAAATGCCGAAAAGTAGTGTCATTGTAAAAAAATTAACTTGCATTTGTGCTGGTCTTGAAATATGATACTGCATAGCTGTGTAGAGGAAAATACGTATCTATGCTCATGTAATACAGAAGGTGGGATAAGCAGATGGGTTTAATTCTGACAAGCTCTGACAGAAATGTCAGGGAGTAATGGTTGAGATGTAGGTAAGGGGAGGTTAGGGAGGTAGGTGGTGAGAAAGGGGAGATGGGGCGAATGCGAGGGGTAGGGTTGGTGTGAGGGTGTGGAGGAGAGGGTGGTAGGGTTTGATTTTGAGGGGAGGGAGAGAGAGGGGATAGAAATGCCGCTTAATGTATGTTTGTATAAATTGGTGGAAGTAGTCAGTGTGTTGATCGATTTCGTCCGAGTAAGACGTGTGGCCAATTTTTAAATTAAAATATTATGTATGCAAACTGTTTTTATTTTTCACATTAAATGATTTTTATTATATTTTATTAAGTAAATATGAGACCGGTTCGGTTGGAATGCGAAATCGAAATAATTAGGTAAACTCGGAGGAAATCCCATGATGGCAGCCTGAAACACGTTTGTGGTAATGTAAAGTACAATTTTTTCAGGATTTTTTGGAATGTTCTGAATTTTTCAAAATGTTTAATTTTTTTGTAATTTTTTTTAATGTTGGTGTTTGTTTTTGTTAGCTATTGAACAATTTAGGAAATTGTACTTTTTATGACTTTGATGTGAAGGTTAAGGTCAAATGTCAAGGTCAACCAACATGGCAACTGGGGCCGTGACGTTACAACATGGCGGGTAGATCCTCACACCGAATATAGCACAAAAACTGGCATAGTTACACTACTGACGACATTCGCCACTCCTTATGGGATAAATCAGCATCTTGGGTACCCATCGTGCACAAAGTTTACTGTATCCCAGCATTTCTGTACCAATGTTGTACAGGGCTAACAGTGAAGCATGGGGGAAATTCTTCGAACAGTTATGTAATCGTGAACTGATGTCTTTTGCGAACAACTGTATATACACGCAGCTTCAGTTCATCTGTTGCTAACGACATCCTTTCCTGAATACTTTCGTCATCAACATCAGTATAGCCTTCGCGGATTTCTTGGCACCACTCTCGCGTCACGCCTTAACTCATAATGTTTTCACTGTACACAACACTTATTCTACAATGGATATCTGCTGCATTGTGACATTCTGCCTGTAAATATCGAATGACTCAACGCAGCTCGCATTTGGCCGTACAGTTTATTGTCGCAGACATGTTACCATGCATGTATCCACGCCTCAACTCGTGTGATGGTTTGGCCACTGAACGTAGTTGGGTGAAGTGGGTAAACAGTAGCACTGTATTGAGATAGATTTGCTATCGCTTCATTGGCATCCCATAATGAAACGAAACTGCAGTCACAACACGTGATGCACCACATACGCATATACCACGTCAAACATGTTTAAACGAACAAGGTTGAATATGCATGTCGCAACATTCTATGCAGATGATATTTGTAAGCTCAATCTGCGTGGTGATAACAGTGAAACGTTGCTGAAATCTGTTCGTATATTTTGACTATTCATGGATAGTTACAATTCATACCATTTTTTACAACATATCGGAGGTTGAAAATATTAACCCTCGTATCTAGGCTTTTTGGGGATAGTTTGAAAGATACTGTTAATTTGTCTCCAGGCTGTGGGACTAGCAGGTATTCGTGCCAAAATAACCGCAGAAAACGCACAGGTAACACGGGCGCACTATAAGGGAGAAACTGGAGTGTCTACTAACATCTTGCCTGCTACACTGTAGAAAAATTCGAACTCTGTTTTGTAGGTTACGAGCACTAGTGTAAGGTTTTCACCTGCATGTTACAACTACTACTCGAAATAATCGTATCAAGTAAACTAAGTTTGCTGTTATTATTCTATCACATCTCTGAAACTCGAATGTGCCACTTACAATACCTTGCAAGGTACGTGTGTCATAAATATGAATGACGTATTCTGTATATGTACACAACATTTTAATAATTATAGAAAGAGTTATTTTAAAGCGTGGCGTGTGAAGAAGTTAATTTACAGAATTTTTCACCAGTCAGTGTATCAATTATCTATGTCATTTGTTTGAGAATAAGGAGCCTTTAAGCAGGTTATAAGATGAGTGTGCTCTATATAAGGTGACTGAGTTCGTAGGACTCAATGCCTATAGGCTACGTCAGTTAAGAGCAAGAATTTGGAAAATTTCGCTAAACTGATACTAAGAACGAACTTTGCGATCGTTATAGAAGAAAATAAATGCATTCAATGCAAAAAAAATTGGCGCTCGCACGGGTATTGCATTTAAAAAGAATAATTTCTCTCCAAATGTTTTGCCCCATCGCAAGTTTTCCAACTGCTTGTTTAGAAATCCATGACATAGTAAGACATTTTGAAGTTAACTAAATTCATATAAGTCACAACGTTTGCGTGTATGGTAAATAAGAACTTGCAAAAGTTAATTTGTTCAAAAGAGATCATTTTTAAACATCCATCTGGGATTAACAAGTGTCAATAAATAATTTGTTTGAAAGAACTACGCACTGGAAATAAACGAGTAAATGAAATCCGCCTGTATAAAATATTTTTCCTATAAAAAGTAACATTTCTATGGAGAAAAAACATGCAAATGAGACTCATTAGAAAAATTAACTTTCATTTGGTTTTCTGTATTATTTAAACAATTGCTTCCATTTTTATATATCATACAATAGGGATATATTGTTGTCAGCCACAGATGGGCTGAAAAAACGGAAATTAATTATGAAATGCTTGTACTCTCAAACGATACGTACATATTTCTACTACGTTTTAAGATAATCACAACGCAGATTGAGACACTTGTACCAGTGCACCAACTTTCCAATACCCTCTTCAAAAATAAAGTTGCCGACCGCGTTTTCAGCCATGCTCATTTAAACATTTTTGTCGCGATACGCATACGAAGTGTATCAAATGTTGTGATTGCGTTGTCATTCATTTTTACACAGTTGAGTTCATAAATAATAAAAACCGGTAATATTTTAGGTTATGAATAAAATTGTGCAAATCAACGTTTTTATATATTTAGCATAGTAACATATATTTTAAGAAATATCATACATTCTTGACGCAGGATTTCACCCTTAGGGTTAAAAGGAGGAGCTTCCGAAAAGAAAGAAAATGTACAAAATAACATATTCGCCCTTGATTAACTGCTGATGGCGAAAGTAAAAGAGAAACACATGTTTCAACATTCACAGGCTTTTGTGCAATAAGGAAATTCCTGTCTCCATATAGAAAATTTATTCCTGCCATAAGTAAAGGATACTGAATAGTACAAAGCATAAGTTATAAAAGGCAACTGAGTATAAATGACACGAAAAGTCCTTGTAAAGTTTATACATCACAAACTAGGTCTGTAGTGGTTTAAAAGGTTAGTGGTATTTGCCTCGAACCACGGTGATCAGAGTATAATTCCAGTCGGGGTTTGTCACAATATTATACAAAAGCTGACTTGACTTATGTGTATTTCGATTGTCATGTGTTCAAATTTTTAAAACGATGGCAATTGTTATATTTTAATATATGTCAGGAAATATTTTTCTTAAATCTATCAAATTTACTACACAAACATAAAATTGTAAGCTGACTTGACTTTTGTATGTTTTAGTCTGTATACATTTTTTCAAAAATCCGGCCAATTTTTTATTTAACATAACATTATAATTTTTCCCCACATTTAATAATCTTCGTTCAGGTAAACAGTATGTTAAGTTGACTTGACTTTTGACTGCGCTGTTCGTTCACTTCATGTTCATATTTTAAAAAAAAACTGCAGTGGTTATTTATGATAAGCATAGTTTGACATATTTGTATTAGTATTTTTTCGAAGTTTATAAAACTTAGTACACATATACTACTTAGCATTCTGAATTGACTTTTGTGTATTTCGTTAATCATGTGTTTATATTATATTTTTTAATTGCGAACATTTTTTTATTGTCATAATGACGTATTTTAGGAACTTTTTTTCTACATTCATTTAAAATTGTCACTCTTATTCTACTTAGTAAACTGGACATTGTGTATTTCGTTCATCCTTCGGTAATATTTTGAAACCGGCCGAAGTTTGTTATCTTTAAGATAGAAAGACATTTTAGAAAAATATTTCCCCAATTCTATTAAAATATGTGTACTTATGATACTTAGTAAGCTTTCTTATCTTTGGAGTATTTTGTTAATCGTATGTCTAAATTATTATTATTATTTAACGTTCCCGAATGTACGTAAACAATTTTACCTTTCAGGGTTGACTTATATCAACTTTGAGGAAAGTAGGCTTATGAGATTAGCTGGTAACTTCTTCTTGTAAATATTATTTTACTTTTAACACGGTATTTTATTACATTGAGATGAACATAAAACTTTTGTCAACAAATGGGGCATATATAATATTTATAAAATTAAATGAAGAGGCACTTTGTTTGAAAATTTCCTCCTTCTTGGCACTAGTTGAAATTAAAATGAGTAATGTAGAGGGTGTTGGACCTGGGATGTTGAAAACTATGGAAACTTTGTGAAACACGTATACAGACAAATTTTTTAATGAATCATTGAATTATTGGACTATTTTCGTATTGTTATTGATTCTACTTTATACAACCTATTAAAGCGAAGAAAAATAACTGTATACGAGAAAAATAACTGTATACGGCGTCGTTCTAATTGTTTTATAGATACAGGAATTTTTTCACGTCAGAATAATTAAGTAATATTTAAATTAAGACTACTGCCAAAATGTAAACAAAAATCGAAGTACCTAAATTGTTTACATAAACCGACACAGACGACATATACTATAAATGGCAAGATTCAGATAAGTTACCCAGGATCCGGACAGTTGAAGTGCATAGAGTACCGAGTCTGGGCATTGTGGCAAAATTACTAGGATTCGTTCAATTCGAATGATAAAAGTGATTCACGTATCTGAAGTGTGTGGGTAATTAGTTTCGAATAACGTTCGCGTCATACATTCTTGAAGCAGGATTTCACCCTTAGGGTTAAAAGGAGGAGCTTCCGAAAAGAAAGAAAATGTACAAAATAACATATTCGCCCTTGATTAACTGGTGATGGCGAAAGTAAAAGAGAAACACATGTTTCAACATTCACAGGCTTTTGTGCAATAAGGAAATTCCTGTCTCCATATAGAAAATTTATTCCTACCATAAGTAAAGGATACTGAATAGTACAAAGCATAAGTTATAAAAGGCAACTGAGTATAAATGACACGAAAAGTCCTTGTAAAGTTTATACATCACAAACTAGGTCTGCAGTGGTTTAAAAGGTTAGTGGTATTTGCCTCGAACCACGGTGATCAGAGTATAATTCCAGTCGGGGTTTGTCACAATATTATACATGTATGAATCCTGTCGTACGCTATTGTTATCACATTTTATTGGGATATTCGTGTTTCCACCACTTTTCCGTTGTAGAAGTCATTTCACGTCTCCTTTACAGTGCAAGTGATATATTTTGGTCTGCGCTTAACATCAAGTCTTAAGCGTTGTTGAGGGGTGGCTTGAGGTGAGCATGGAGCAGCGCCGGAATGAAGGGTTGGGGAAACGGGAGATGCTTATGAGGAAACACACGATTCCAACACGCAAAAATGCGAGGGCCGACTCCGCCGGGAATCGAACCCGGATCGTCTTGGTGGGAGGCGAATGTTCTAACCACTCGGGCGCCGCGATACCCTGCTCTTATTCACAATTTAGTAGACACCTACAGTGAATGCGTCTAGTTCTCAACATAGCACTAACAGTCCAACATATTCAATGTTTAAGAATATTTGTAAATGCCAGGATGTTAAAGCGTAGCAAAATAGAACGTGTTTTCTCGCTATAGCTCTCATTACAAGTGTCATACTTATTTTCATTGTTTGGCTGGAACCTACATGATTTGTTGACTCAGAATTGTAACCAGATACGAAGAAAATTAATTTGGTTTTAGTACACTACTCCAAACTACTGACGTAGTGTGAGGTTCGGTACTTATTACATTTTTCCGAGTGTCTTGGCATAGCTCATATAATTTACGGTTTAAGCTTAAACGGATATACGATAAAAATTAATCAATTTTCTTTTCTTGTAACATAAATTGTAATTGTAATTTACACAGGACCATTGAAAATACGATGGAGTTTCCAACATAGTATAATACTAGTTTGTGATTGTTTCCAGTAATCAATTTAGTTTATTTAAGATATAGCAAAACATTAATTTGTGAAAAACATAGAAGTGAGCAAATCGACTGGTGATAATTATTAGTGTTTGCCTCCTTTGTGATATGGGAAGAATCTCTGTACTTCATGCAGTAGGTGTAACAAAAAGAAAATAATAAATGCTCACGAATTCGCTAGCTCAACGTAAAGCTTACTAAAGCTAAATAATCTGTGAGATTTACGTGTAAACAGCCTGATATTTTCTTTACATGCGTAAAATTTAAGATTAGTTTTTCAAAGTTTAAATTTTTAAGACCGAAAACATTAAATTCTTCTTGCTTATATTACTTCATTGCACATTTTTATTTTAAAACCAAAACAAGTTTTTTTATATCTTCCCTTTGATGCTTATAAATTATTATTTTTATAACACTATATTTTTGTAGAAAATAACAGATTGGACTTTGTAGGTTCACCGCCGTTTCTTATAAACACGTAATGCCCATGTAAGTAATACGCAGGAGCAGCGAAATTGGCTACTTGAATATTTGAACATATGCTTTTATGTTTTTAACTGTGAAAATAAATCAGTAGTGGAAATAACACAGAATAAATGGAAAGCATGTCACAGCGTATAAAACTGCGTATTTGACTGCTTGTAGCTGAAAGTGTAATCACACGTAGTCCTACGTTGATAACCTTATTTTATAGCACCTTCTTTGTCCCACTTTTCCAAAGGCGCTGTAGATGAAAATGACAAAGAATCCTACATAAAAATTGAAATATTGCAAAAATTACAGCGTAAAAGGCGTAGGCAGACGAAAGAAATAAAAAAGGAAACGAAACGGGTTGGAGAAAGAAATATCTGAGGCTATCTCAGGTCTTATATAACGTACGCAAATGAAAATAATAAATTTCTTTTTCAAGAATGAAAGGAAAATGGAGGAAAAAGAAAAGCATCGATGTTCTGTCGTACGTTCGCTTGCAAGTCTTATTACACTTCACAGTACTTTCACGCGCATTTGAGATTTTTTGAAGAACATTCCAGGTTTCCAACAAAAGTAACTGGTATCCTGCACAGTAAAATCAAGTTTTACTTCAATAGTTTTATGTTCACCTTTTAAGTACGTTATTTATTTCACATCATTAAGACAAACAGTGTATTATTACCTGCGTTTAATTAAATTTTTTTAAAAGTAATTAACTTTCCCAAAACAAACAAATTTATACAAACATAATTATTATTATTATTAATAATAATAATAATAATAATAATAATAATATAGGCAAATACACACGTATAAAATAAAAAAAAAACATACAAATTATCTTAGTTGCCAACACCTTTCTATAAATACATTTTTGTGTAATGGTATTTATTTAAGATTTACTGCGTGGTACATGACATAAGTTCTCTTTAACTGACATTGTTTAAAGGCTTCATTGTTAATTCCATCCAAATAGTTTTTACAATTTTGTAATAAAATGTATATTTGCATACATTTCAAAGGAGGTATACATTATTTAGAATTACAGGTGTTACTATATTATTATTCTTTAATATACACTGGGATGATAGTTATGAATCGTTTCCAAGAATTTTTTTAATGTTCTGAATGTAGGGTCTAGTTTTTCGACTGTAAACAATATTTTTAATTGCTAATATTAATATTAATGCAGTGAATGTTAAACAGGCGTATATGTATGCATATACACACATAAGTATGTCGATAATGTAATATTAAACATAAATTAAAGGGTTAAAAAGATATATGCATGCATATTAAGAAATTTAATGGATTTAATAGTTGGTTCGGTTACTCATAGTTCTGAGACTGTCAACACAAAATTGTACTATTTTGAAATATAAACATTAAAAAAATTCTGGTTTAAGCAAAGTTTTAAAATATGTAATTTTTGGCTTGCCTAGTTAGTACAAACGAGGTTAGAAGTGAATAATTGTACTGATATACAACAGTATACTAATAAATATTGTAAAAGTAGTGGCAGTGAAATGGTCAGACCACTCGCCTACCTCCACAGTGATACTGGTTCGATTTTCGGTGGGGTTAATTTTAATTTTCCGCAAGTATGAAACGTGGGGGACGTTACATTTTACCGATGCGCATTCTCGTAGAACACCCGTTTCTTCCCGTATCTCACACACCGTCGCTTCTTGCAGGCCATCCATCAATTTATTTAAACTATTAACGTTCGGTAGAAGCCTACGTGTGCTTACATTAGAAAATACTGCCAAAATATGGTGTGATGCTTTGCAGTCATGTACCTTTTTTAAGCTATTGATTTATTTATGGACATAATATACAGCTATAAATGCATTGAAACTTGTGAGTTCATCACATGTGAAACACATTTTAACGCTACAGAAGTCAATGAGTTATCCACGCTATAATACAGCAACTGCTTAAAGTTTTACAGAATTTCAACACATGATTTACTACAGGTAATGTTAATTTTTTCCAACTTTTCTAAATAAGACAATTAATGTTGCAATCCGAACCAAACCCGTAAATAAACATTGTGAGAGTAAAATAATTCTTTAGTTATAGTTATTCCTTTAATATTGCTTCGAGTGCAATATTTAGTTTTTGAGGTTAAAAATCTACAGGAGTAAATTTGAGAAAAATTATTTATAGGAAATACTAGCTGACAAACGTACATTTAGAATTTTGTATTTATGAAACTCACAATTCATGATTTTATACAAGCAGTAAAAAAACATTTTTTGGAGATAGTATAAGGAAATAATAATAACAAATGATACTTATTTGAAAATTGGTGAATATACAATATTTTAATATTTTAACCTCCTTTGCCAGCCACAATCTGTAATTAACAAATATTATAAAAACTACAACTAATTATTTTCTAATTGGAAACCAATTATTTAAGGAAAGTAGAAACGCATACGTTAGAGCAGGGCCTGCTTTAATGTGAAAACATTACCTAAGCATGAATTACAAGGTAACATGTGTCGGGAAAATTTGCCACTTAGTTTTTGGAAAGTAAACATGTGATTCTAATATTTTAGTTGCCCCATTCCCCCGACAAAGCAGATTTTCATTCGCTTAAATAAAAATACGTTAACAGCCTAACTAATGGGCCTACTTTCTACAGTTTTAAATAAAATAAGATTTAAAAGAAAACCTCCCAAAGTCAAAAATTTGTATTCTGTCTGTCAAGTATTTCCTGATGAAAGCATAAAACATTCTTTGTTACTTTCGTTAAGGCTATTTTACAAAATGTATACTTACCAAAATAACTATACTAATTGTAGGCAATATTGCAACATAATGTACAACTTTGTATGATGAAGCCTCAGAGTTAAAATATTAACTTAAAAATCCGCCAAAGAAATTTGAAATACGAAGTTATGTAATCTTTAATAATAACAAATTAACTTCGAAAATAGCGAACAAAGAATACCAAACATTACGAGTATTAAATCTTCAATGCAAAACACGAATGTATACAATACTTTCATGCCTAGAAGTAGTTACGCAAAAAGGAAACAACCCACAAAGAAACTTATTTTGAGATAAACATACAAAGTAGAACGCGAAGGTCCGAAGCATTTCCTAGAAAAATAACAAGCATTAATCATAATAATTTAAGAAAAATAACATCCCAGAAATAGCGGTTTGTAAAATGTTTAGATACACACAGTATAGTTCGACAGTGAATATCTCAGTGCCAGTAATCTGTGGGTATGTAGTTTTCCATAATTACGTCCAATTAGATTCGTAGATTCCGAAATATGACAAAAAAATTTTCTGATGGGGTAACCTCCGAAATGGGAGATCTAGGATTATGACTGTCACTGCAATTAAATTAAACTTACTTAAGTAAGCGATCATAACATAAATAACTTGCTTGTATTTGGTCCAGAAACTCTCAAAATGCGACAAAATGTATTTCATTGTTACTTCAAAATTGTTAACATGTTGATCAAGTCAGCTAGATTGGTAACAGTAATTAAATTTTGATAGAATAACGAAACTTCGTAAATATATGACAGATTCACAATAATTATAATATAATTAAAAGTCGATCGCCTATCAACGGCGTTTTTTATATATTTTATCAATGACTGTAGACCAAATCACGTATAACAAATTACAAACTATTCACTCTTTATTAGTAATGTTTTGTTAGTGATCTGATGTTAAATGTATGTTAGATGTGACATATAATCGATCAAGTTTCTGCATATTTATTTATTTTATGTTTCTTTTCCTTCCTAAAATTAAACATTCATTTTATAAAAACGTTAAACTACTACTGATAAATATTAAGTACCACTCGATTTTTTTCTAATTGTTTAGCCTTAATAATGTCAAGTAAATCGTATAAATTTCAAGCGATGAACTCAATAGTTTTGAGGTATTTTACCGCAGTCAAATGGACACCAAATGTTTCGGCATGAAGAACGAATGATTCATAAGATAGTTTCCAAAATACAATTTCTCATAAGACGTTGCGGCACGATTTCGGCAAAAGTCTTGAATTCGATTTTTAAATACCATAACAACATTTAAACTAACGATGATTACGTTAGTAAAATTACCACAAGGAATAAAATAGAATATTATTAATTACAGGGAAATAAATTTAAGAATATTTTATAGGCTGTGACGCAGCAGTGATAAAAAATAAACTCACTAAAATATTTTAATTTATTCATTATCATATTTTTGTAAATCTTAATATCTCAATATTTAGTTAGAATATCAAGACATTGGTTGTATTTTTTTTTTTCAAGAACACTTCTCCTTGAGGTTAAGCTTACTGCAAATATAGAATACTAGCACATGCAATAAAATACGCCTGTTAAAATAACAGAGTATTGTTTTCTACACAGGCGCATAATGCAGCATACCGACATAATATTTCGTGATGCACATTAGAATGTCTTTGGCAACAAACAACTCTTGTACTTGTCAGGATATACTATCCATCAAAAAGCTTAGGAAATTTTTTTTTTATTTGACAGTATAGTGGTTTCTTCAGACTATGGCCGGCGCGCGTAAGTTACGTTTAAATTTCCTGCCACGTTGTGCTTCTCTGTGTTGCAGAAGATACAATATAATTTTTGATAGTTACACGGTAGTAAGTCTCTATGAACAAGTTTTTTCGACAAGCACTTAAAATGTGAGAATACTTTTTAGAGTGACTAATTCAACCCTCGAATCACAAAAAAGTTTTAAGATTTAGGGATATTACGTATTTGGACAGTATATTTTACATATTTTAATTAAAGGAAATAAGTATTTAAGATTACGAAGTTTCTAAAAAATAAAATAAATTGTATTAGGAAATTAATGTTAAAATTTATAGAGCAAACTTTTTCCACGTCAGACAAAACACCATAATATCTTAGAGTTATCACAGAACAAGATAGCACATTCGTAAAATATTAGCATAGGATAT
Organism: Medauroidea extradentata; assembly: GCA_003012365.1. Taxonomy (NCBI): domain Eukaryota; kingdom Metazoa; phylum Arthropoda; class Insecta; order Phasmatodea; family Phasmatidae; genus Medauroidea; species Medauroidea extradentata. Next base: position 102,141 of record PNEQ01073263.1, on the reverse strand, counting down.
AGGAAGAAAGGGTTCGAATCTTAGTCGGATAATCCTGATGTAGGTTTTCCACCATAAGAAAAGTATTGTTGTAGGTATCATACCTCAGTTAAATAGGGATAACAGTAATTTTTTGTTGTCGGAACTATGTGGACTGCACCTACAGCAATCTGTTCTGTAGAAGGAAGGAACACATTTTTATGTTACAGAAGATATAGCTACTTCTTCAGATCAGATTATAGTAGGATCATCCCAGTTAGTATTGACAATTAAACTGGACTATTGTCTCATTTTAAAAATATGCGTGGTAGCTACAACGACACTGTTATTTTAGTGTCGTTGCTTTGCGAAATCACATTAGGAGAATGTTGGCACATTTCCTTATACAGGTCCGGTCCTTTCTTTTTTACATCTGATTGTGTCACTGGTTCCGTCTCTGATAACCGCGTTTTCGACTTTATATGTTAAACTCCACTAATTACGGCCTAATTACGAAGAACAATTAAACCAAAAGGAATATTACAACAATTATTGTTGTAAATACTGACCAAATAAAATACATTTTACTGTACGATATAGACATAATGGTTGTTGTTGTTTAAATGTATTCATTCAGGAACATTGTAAAAACGGAGTAATGTGTATTGAAGTAATATCAAACTATCACGGTGGCAGAAAATTTTTTCTCTTAAGGCGGCCGCTTACCCCACGCTTCAAATGCATTGCAGCGTGTTAGTAAACAGATTTTTTCTACGAAAATATTCCACGTGTGCTCATTTTGCGAACGTATGAAAAGAAAACAAACTACAGACAATGTCAGAACCTCATCGTTAAGACGCGACGCTCATTAAAATATTGTTTCTAAGCCCTCCAACATGGCTAAAAACGGCCTTTTCTTACATGCGTACTTCAAAATGTACTAGCCGAATATAGATGAAACTCAGATTGCGACCTGCAATGAACGTAGTTGCAGATTTCGACGAATAAATTTGTATGGTCACGGCTTAGTGTCCAATAGTAAAAACCGTTCCGCGGGAACCTTGCACGCTAGTTCCGCACTTGGCTCGTTGAGGCGACACGGCATTTGAAGCGCGCTTCAAGGTCGACCTTACAGCTCCGTCGATTTTGAGCCTCTCACGCGCGGGAAGGTGGCACCCATAAACGCTAACAAAATTTAAAATGGGTCAGCGTAGTAAATAATAACATATGATATTTATCAAACGTTGATAATTGAAATATATATTTTTCTATCGTTTTTAAAATAGGCATTTTAAGAAATTTATTACTTTAGTGAGACTCCTGAGTTATTCCTCGGACGAACGAAACTTGTTGGTTCAATTTCGTGTTCTTTAAGAAATTATGGGAAAAAAATTTACCAGAAGGGTGTTTGAGCTCTCCTTCACGCATTTATAAAATAGCGTCAAAATTATTTTTACTCGAATATAGGAAGTTAGTATTATCATCGAAAAGTATCGTAAAATTAAATTTGTAGAAAATGCGATATTGATTACAATGGAAAGTTTGTATTATCATCAATGTGTATCATAAAATTAGATTTTTAGATAATACGATATTGATTAGTATGCGGATTTAGATTTAATCCGAATTTTGAACGTTTATAAATTTGTTTTGATTGAATTTTTTACACGTATTTAAAACGAATTATTGGAAGTAGGTTGAATTTATGTATGTACCAGCGTCTTTTACATCTATTAATTTGTAATTTTGATGAAGTAATTACGGAAATCAAGAATATACTAACCAAAAAAAAATTGGAGTAAGTGTAATTTGTTTGCGGTTTCATATTACACTTTTGACATATACATTTGGTGACGTCTACTTTTTTCATGCTTATATATTATTAGCGAAAATTCCTCATTACTAATAAAATGTTAAAATTGGCGAGTGTTGCTTAAGTAAATTGATCTTTGTCCCTATAAAGGCATTTGATAATGTAATAACTACACTGTAAAATGTGTGCATTTATAGGTACAAATGTTTATAATTTTATATTTTCGTTCGTTTAATAACGGAAAACAAAGACAGTAGCCCTAATCATAATTTTACTCAAATATTCTTACGTATCCAAAAATGTGTGCAAATCTTTGATTAAAGAAACAAATGTGAACATTTATTAGTAGAATGTCAACGTAAAATTACACTTATAAATGTGTGTGTGAAAATACACTTACATATAGTAATAATACACGTAATTTCGTATTTTATTACTACACAGTCTTTGCGTTAATACACCGACATCATTGAAAAGATGTATGTTACACAGTGTAGTTTTGAAACGTGCAATAAATTGTCCAACTTTAATAAGAGGGAGGAAAATGGCTTATTTACTAATTGCAGTAGTACACTGCTGCTAACCTAGTCGTGAGCCAGGAAACTGAACTACAATAATTAAACACTGGTGCAATTTTATTATTATCATTTTCTTTTTAGTTACTAAGAAAATTACTGGCGACGAATAGGAATGACGTCTCGATATCCAGTGCCAAAAAGCTGAATCCTAATTCAGACAGTGAAGGAAAGAAAGGTAAAGTGGGAAATAAATTTTAATTTCTACAGTTTTAAAAATACACATAAATTGTACAATTCTTAGTGAATATTTCAGTTAAATAAAATATCCAGGAATGGAAGACTTACAGACAATAGTATATGGTTTAAATAGTTTTATATATGATGATAAATGTTCGTCTTTATTTCATGACTGCACTCAGAAGAGTCAAGTATTTGTTTACGACTATTTCTAAACATTTGAGACCACAACAAACTATTCTGTGTAACAGACTAATGGCATGTTAGCCAGTCACGTGAGAAACACTACCGGCTCTAATACCGCATCAGTCAGTTAAAACAGCAATCATTTTTGAAAATGTCCTTATAAACTTAGACAACTTAAATGCACTGGAAACTTATTCTGAGGTAGATATATCCTCATCGAAAGAAGAACAAGATTGCCTGCCTCCAAGATGCCAAGGCAGCATTACCTCCATGACAAGCGAGGAAATGGGTCAATGAAGAAAATCTAGTCCAGTTTTTGCTGATGTGTTCATTGCCCAGCTGTTAAGCAGAAATATATTTTAGTGCTCTCCGCAAGTTCAAAAAAATTTGTAACAATTCCTTTCTATCAGTCATGCTTGTTTCGCTGTAAATATTTTGTAGATATTTTTTTATGAAAGTGGTAATACGTACTATGATTTCCATGACGACTGTTTAGAATGCATCCCAGTTAACGAACTCCGCACGTCATCAATCACCTGTTCATTTTCTAGAGAAATGAGACGTTTTATATAAGAAAGTGTAGACATCAATTAAACTAAATGTTCTATCCTCTGCATCGTATAAATTCAGTAAATTTTTGACATTTAAGCTGGTAATATTATGAATTATGTTAAAATTCATACGGCGTGACAGACATCTCAGGTTCGTTTAAATAACGTGTCAACTGACATTGCATGAAACATGTACAGTACATAAAAGTAAGTGTCACTAGAGGTGTCACATTTTATTGAAGATATGCGAAATAAGAAATGCTATTATTCTCGCAAAATATATCCGAATAACATTTAAACATATTAAACTTATTTGATATTGTGAGCTTGAAACTGCATTAATTATTGAAGGAAGATGTATATTCTTCCTCAAAATAAAATCGTCTTTAAATACATTGTGAAAGATGAAGAATGTATGCAGACACACATATTTTTGGCCAGAATATTTGTATATTATTGATTCTCTACCATTTTCAAAATCGTATTTCATTTTCATTTACTATTATGGTATTTGAGGTTTCGAACATTTAAATACTGCAAGGTAATGCAGCATAGCGTTTTCAATGCATATGCCCCAATAGAAACATATGTTTGGCCAATTGTTGAAAATTGCTTGTAAAAGTTGGAAATATATTATGTTGGCAAACACATGTTAAACCAACCGTTGTTTATATTTTGGCAATGACGGAAATTAGTTGAGTAAGGAAACTTATATTGAAATAATATTGGCCCGACAATACTTTTCAACCAAAAACTAACATTATAAATTTTACTAAAATAATGCGTAAACATATCACAACGTACTCAACTCAACATATTAACAGAAACGATTCTGCTAAAACTATATTTATTGTAAGTTTATTTCATTAATTGAATGTTGGCAAAATGTTGGAAAGACAACCGTTGGTTGCTACATTGACAATTTTGGCGTAATGTTGTTTTACGACTTATATCTAACTTAATACATTTAATGAAAATAAAGCTAAAACATTTACAGCAATAAAATACCATATTTATTGAAAGCAAGCTCTTAAGATAAAGTCACTGGAAATTTTTCATTCCTTGATGGAGTGTTGGACAAATGTCAGAATGAGAACGGTTGGTGTTGAACAGATGTGTTTATGTTGGGCGAACGTAATTTTACAGCTGATTTTTAACATTACAAACTTTTTCAGAATAGTTATTTTACATTTCGTAACACACATACCTTTACCTCCTAATAAAATAAACTGTGGTATTGTTTATTTTAAAATATATTTGTTGGTAGAGTGGTGGATTGCAGTGTTGGAAATGTTGCTTAGGAATAAATAATTACATAGCATAAACGAAATATCGCAAGTTATTAAGTACCCTACGCATATTATGGTTCTGGAAGTAATAAAATATTTGTGTACCAGCTTGTCACAATCACGAAATTATACACAGTACTTTTAAAGTATGGTTTACGTAACACAACATTGTGTTAAAATACACTTACCGTGGCACTGTTACTATACAAATTGTTTATTGTAGTTTTACCGTAAAAGACACGGACATAAGGTTATTGTAAAATTACACGAATATGAGAAGAGATTGCGCTAGTATATTTGAGTAAAATACACACAAATTTTGGACAGTACATGCTGTCCTACGAAAACGTAATTCATGCAGTTGTTTACATATTAAAATTACAATTGTACGTAAAAATATTACATTCACAACGTTACATACTGATCAAAAGGGATCTGCTAAAATAGTATTTCATTGGAAGAATGATTGCAAAATGTTGGAAAGACAACCTTAGGTTTTAAGCAAATATATCTGTGTTGGCCCAACATTATATTATAACTAACATACAACTTAATAAATTTAATGAAAATAATGCTATAACATTCCATAACAGTTTCACAATTCCATATTTTATTGAAAGAAATCTCTTAAAATATTATTAAAGACACTTTTTTTCATTCGTTTATGGTGTGCTGGACAAATGTCAGAATCAGAAAAGTTGCTTTTCAACATATATGTGTATTTCGGACGAATGTTATTTTAGAACATATTTTCAAGATAAAAACTTCATAAATTAGAGTTTACACATTTTATATAACCACATGCCTCTACCCACAATAAAAAGAAATTTATTCTATTATTGTTCATTGTATTTTTATTTTTTGGTAGAGTGATAGACAAATGTTACAAAGACAATGGTTATTAGAAAATATGACGACGTCAGGCCAAGACTATTTAATAATCAAAATATAACTTAATATATTTTAAAAAATTATGTTATCACGACTCATTACACACGCACCACATTTATCTCATAATTAAATGGCAAGTGTTAAAATATGACTTGTAGTAATTATATTTGTTGACAGAGTGAGGGGAAAATTGTGGAAATACAACCGTTGGTTATAAGTAAATGTACCCAGTGGCAACATATCTTGGGCCAACGGCTGGAAATCATTTCGAAATGCTGGTTTTAAGTTGTCTTGAAATACTTATATAAATAAAAATTGATCCAACATAGCAAGCCAACCTAAATGTTAAAATACGATATTTTTGTAGAAATTATCAGAACTGCAAATGAAATTGTTGTATTTTAAATTGGAAAAGAACCTAAACACAACGATAACGAATTTTTTCCAGAATTGATACTGATTGGTTGAACGTTAGCAACAAGTTGACAAACATACAGTTGGCTTTTGGTATACATTTTTATGTTTAATTATGGTTATAAAAAGAACATATTTTATTTAATACATAATTTAAAGTTATAAATGGAAAATATTAAGATGTTCTACACAATCTCACAAGATATGAAACAATTAAAGGATTTGTAGTACTGGAAAAAAATTTTCTGATTATTTAAATTTTTTCGATGAAAGTTGGCAACAAGTTTGCGAACGTACGGTTGGCATACAATGTCAAAGCCATATTTTATGCCAAAATTATAACACGAACATAATGTGATCATCAGAAAAAATATTGAAAACGGCAAATGGGCTAAAATTCCATATGCTATGGATATTTTTCTAGACTTGAACGCTGGAAGAGCAATTTTTTGAAAATTTGAAATGTTTTGGTACCGGTACTTTATTTTATGCTGTCTCAATATGTTAAATCCAACAGAATTTATAAAATATAAAAGAAACATTATTTGTATCCAAATTCTGAGAGTATAAATTTTTTATAACCGTCTTAGTTAAAATAACAAAGTTTTGAACATTAAAATTATTATTTAATGCTTGCTACAAGTTTTATGATATTTGGTGATTGTCCAATGTTGTGAAACAGTAGATTTGCTAAACACGTAACTTTATCTGTAAGAAATGTATTTTTCGATCTTTGCTTATTTGTTTTGTGCACAAACACATTAACCTATACGTATCTAATTATTCATTAGGTTGGTAATTTGATGGTTACGTGTTGTAAAACAAACTGTTGGCGTAACATATGATGTATATGGAGTACGCACACATGTTGCCATACATTTTATAGTTAAGCGCATTTTAGACCACCTAGAAGGTGCTTCTCGGGCGGACCTATGTATCATTTTGCTCGTAATTAAGAGATAATATTTCTTCTACTTACAAGTAAAAGGATTAATCATTTGTGTATTTGCAGCATTAGCACCGAAAGCATATGTTATAATTTCATGAAAATTAATGTTAAGCATCAAAGTGTCTGAAAAAAATAATAATATTTCATTGGATGCAATGTGAAGTGAAGAAATAAAACAAATTCAAAATACAGCCTAATGGATAGCTGTATAAGTGACTTATAAAATGTGTTGCTTAAATTTCGGATTTCAGATAAGCATTCATGACGATTGCGTAACTAAGATACCAAAGAAGTTAAGACGTTTTTTCAAAGCTGACGTTGTAGAATAATCGGTAAGAAGTGGGTCAATAGTTTAAAGGTGTTAGATATAATGTGGGAATCATGGGATCGACACCACTGCACTTACGGTGGAATTTAGGAAGTTTATATGGAGCATGAGAGCACGAACAATAACTCAATTACATAGATGCGCCGTAAATTTGCTTTCTAAAGTAATTTATCAAAATGTGTTCGCCAACGTTTCATCAACGTTGTCTTAACGTATTTCAATAGTTGGCACTATGCATGCAATTTACGTGTCATCACATATATTGTTTGTAAATTGGCGTAGTATAGTTAGTAGCCCTATCTGACAAATAATTAATATTGGACCAACATAGACCCACGCGACAGTTTGCCACTGGCCCAACCCTTAATTTCATTGTTGGGCCAGTCTTGGAAAAAATGGTTTTCGGGTTGGCATCCAACCATAAAAAGCAATGTTGGGCCAGCAAAGGCTCGAGTACACAGACGACTAAGACCTACCCGAGTATCATTATGATACAAGGGCCCACGTAATTTTTCCAATGTTGGCCCAATATTGGAGAAAACGTTGGGCCTCTGTTGGCCCAACCAAAACTTGCTACTGGAATAGATGATTAAAGTAGGGAATATTATTAATATTTTGCGGTGCTAGTTCAGTCACCAGCGATGTTTAGTAATGTTTCCTTAATTAACATACAATACTGTGTATTTACAGAAGTGTGATGTTAGCAACGTATCAACGTATTTCATCATTTAAATATCACAACATACCAATTCCCAATTAATTAAACGTTTTGGTTTTTTGGTATAGGCCTGGAATCTTTCCTTCTACACCACATACTTTAATTGGTTTTAAGTTAAACATTCGGCTTCACTCAGTAAAAATATCTCTTATTTGATACAGTTATAGCTATTACGCGATAGTTAATTTATCTAAGACAGCATATGCAAAATTATGTTAATATACTAATTCAGGGCTGTTTTCAAATAACTAAACATTTGCCGATAGAAATCTCATTTAGTTGAAAAATTGCACCTAATAATATTTTAGGACAGAAATATTGTTTTAAACTACAAGGTAAACTTGAGGGTTAAATATTATTTATGGAAAAACAGCGATGATGTTTGTTTATTACAATAACGATACAATCTACTGCGCGAGTCTAACTTTTGTATCTAAATAACTTACAAGACTGAGTGGGTTTGTGGGCACACATGCCATTGTATAAAGAATTTTTTCCAACAAGACTTAAGACAATGGCACTTTTCACAAACCCATTGAGTCTCATGAAATAATTTTGAAGCACACTCTAAAATACGATTTACTAACTTAAAGTTTTTAAACTTAGGCGTCTATTTCCCTGCGATAAAGAAGTGGCGAAATGCGAAGGGTGATAGAATGCAAGGGCAAGGAAAATGGGAGAACCCCGAGGAAACCAGCTTGCCCATGGTGACGTCTACCACGGTTCCTATAGGCAACAAATCTGAGGACAGACCCCCCCAGTATTTGAACCAGGATCTCCTAGGTGAGAGGAGAGCGCTCTAGCAGCTTAAACAATCGCAGCTCCGATAATAAAATAACTTACATATAAACGAACAACTGTTGTTTTTATGTTGTTCTGAACCATTAAATCACATTTATAAGGTCACTATTGTGTAAATAAATTTATATTTTTTGTCTACGATACCAACCACTGCATCGTAGAATCATGTACAACCTAATATAAATATTTGCACATTTATTAAATGTGGTTTTATTAAATAATAATTACATAATTACAGTAAAGTAACGAGATACGTATATTTAAAGTAAGTAAGTGTAACGTGAAATATTTGGAACCCAATGTATACTAGGATGTCACCTTTTTTACGTTCTTGTGTGAGACTCATGAACTCAAAAGTAAGGGTCGAAGCTATACGCAAAATAAATGAATGAAGCATTTGAACTTGCGCTTACCGTATAACCACTAGGTTTTAAATTAACGCTCTAACAAATGTTACGCCCGCGAAGATAAAGACTTTTGCAACTTGCCGCCACTTCCGTGCGATAAAAGCACGATGTTTACTTAACATTTTGTTAATGCGAATTTCATACATGGGGAAATGACGCGTTTTTTTTTTCTAATTTATTTGGAGCCGGGCCGGAAACGTGCCGGATCACCGAGATCCGCAAGCCATCTCCCAGCTGCCCGCCCCCTCTTGCGCCTCCCCTCATGCTTCAGGGGTCGACCTCTCCATGGCTCGGCCGGCCGTTCGACCCGTGTGCTGAAAAGACGATAAGATATATTGCACAATGTACAACTAATAGCGCAAGGCTGCGAGCATCACGGGCACAAGTCACGCGAGAGCTGGCCAGCACGTGACACACCTCCAACCATCTCTGCCTTCTGCTTCAGCTCTGTTGTTCGTCGTCAAGTACTGCGTTGCTTCACAAACATCACAAATTAGAACTGCACAATTTTTTAGACAAATTTGATAAACATTTATAAACGTTAAAAATGTGTAAAAAATGCGTTGATTATCGAAAAAACGTGAGAAGTAGGTTGCCCAGTTACGTCGTTTTTTTGTACACAGTGAAAATAAACACACCAGGAACTTCACATACACAAGACGTATGTGATCTTTTATCAACTATCTTCGTGGGGTGATATTTCATTGTATAATTAAGTGCAAACTCTAAAGGATAATTTTTTGTCAAAATATGCGTTTTTTAATTGTTTATTTACTCATATAAGTTTATAACATAAGAGTAAAGGTTCAAAGAACCATATAAACATATGAATACGTACCTACGAATCTTAAGCAAAACACGTAAATACAAATTTCATACCGTACTTTTCACGACCTTTATATCTTGACAGTACGAAAGTTGAATTTCAATTTTCAGTGCACTGGTTAGTTTGCACAATACATAACCTAACTTATATTTTAGGAGCGTTTCAGATCCATAATTTATCAATTATAAAATACTTGCAATAACTTACATATTTGGGCGTTCATAACTCCTTGCATCTGCAGCTGACAGCTGACATTCCTTGATGCTTTTGCATCGCCTCGTAAATGTGACAACTAGGCGCTTGGGTCCATCGATCATCTAAAATCTTAGGTTTTAGATGATCGAATTATGAATTCGCGCCATGAAGTAAGATGCGTTTGTTGAATGCTGGTAATTTATGATTGTTTATCTTCTTTATTTACAATATTCGGTATATTCAATGTGGAAGTAAGTGTATTAACTAACTTTATGGAGCTATGTATAGCTCAATGACAATACGCTTCTGATAGTCTAAAACGAATCGTTATGTTCAACAACAGTTTAATGCAATATAATAATTTAAGTCAGAATATTTGTGTATTTTATTTTAAATTGCACATACAATTTTTACTGTTTTTAAGTGTAAGTTAAGTGTACTTTACGTCTTGTCGACTTTGAAATCATTAGAGACGGCGACACATAGCTTACTACAAGAGCAGAAACTGAAAGAATAATTGGCCATGGCCTGTTTAAGGAACCACGTTATCATTCGCGTTGATCGATTTAGGGAAATGTTTAAACCGACGTCTGATAGCCGGAGCCGGGGATGTAACTCGAGTCTTCGTGAAAGTTTATAACGCACCACATGCAAACTTCACACATATATATTTGTTCGTAAAATCGTACTCCTAACCAACAAACAGAGCGAGTTGCGTTCCTGACGATTAAGGCTGTCTTCACGGCACCAGCCATCCTGATCTCCATTTTATGTATTTTCCCGATGTCGCTTCAGATAAATAAGTGCTGTAATATTTACTAAACATAGTCCATGGTGGGTTTCTCCCCACATACTATATTATGAGAGGTATTAATCATGTGACCTACCCTGTTCCTTAGATTTAAGAGTGTTTCACTCGAGAAGGAAATGTGAGTCTCATACATCAATTTATTCAAGTTCAGTTCAGCACATATTACGTATTTGGCTATGGACAGGTAATCCAATGACTACAGTTCACGGCAATTTATTAAAATGTTCGTTATAAACTGTAGTAAGTAGTTCAATATCGTGTGCAGCACTTGTGTTCAAGTTTACTGTTGTGACGTTTGTGACCAGTAAAATTGTATTCACAGTGAATGATTTTATTTTTCTATGTTGTTTTATTTCTTGTTAGAATGACGAGCGCACTGTCAACATCACAAACATATGTGCTGGACTCATCAACGGTTTTCGTATATCCCCACTAAATAATCATGTAGGCCTATGTGTGTCTCCAAGTGTCGATTGTTTTTTACCGTTGCTATCCATGTTGTCGATGCCTTCATAACTTATGCAGGGATGATAATTATTTTCTATTGCTACAGAGACGTTCTACTTCATCTCTTCATTCCAAGACGTGGTCGTTCATGTGCCACTATGATAACCTGTATATTTATGCATATATATGCACAATATATACTATATAACTTATGATAATGATACTTATATAAGGTATATACACAAGTACATATGTAGATGTGTGTGCTATATATATATAATTTCGACATAACTTCTGCATTTTTCGACGTAGAACTTCGAAACTCAAGTTTCGACGTTCTACGTAGAAAAGTTAGAAAAGTGCAGAAGTTATGGCGAAAATGGTACTTACGCCCTTTCGACATATTCCTCACCTTAAAGTATCCCCACATTCCGAGTTTCGATATATATATATATATATATATATATATATATATATATATATATATATATACGCAAATTGTAATCTCTATGTGCACGTATAGAACAGTTTATCTGGACATTGCCTTCTTCGTCAACTTTTTAGTACTAGGCTGTGAATTTCGAGCAAGATACGATAAATGTAAAAAATCTAGTAGACTATTAACAGCGAAGTCTCAGCGCTATAAAGTGTGTATTATGAGAGTATAGCCTAAATAGTATGTATTATGCGAGTATAAAGCGGTGCGGAGTGAATGAACTGGGTAAATGTAAGATCCTCAAGAAAATACTCGTTCAGCATAATCCCTACATCGAAAATTCAGGGCAACCCCACAGCGAATCGAACTCGGATCACCTTGGTAGAGACGAGCACCTAACACGATGCGCTAACAGCAGAATTTCGTAATTCTGCACAACTTTCATAAATATATGATACTGAATGAGATATGAATATGTTTATGAGAAAGGAGAGTATGTTTTATCTAATACATTTCGTGTTCGCATAAATAATGCTGTTCGGTTTGCTGAAAACACTTCCAAATGTTAAACGTTATAATGCATTCATGATTCGAGGATATCTAACACCTTGTTGATTACAGTCACACATAAAACATATGCTATGTGAGCAAAATTGCTAAAATTTAAAAAAAAAAGGTCAATTAATACGAAAGTCGACAACTTTCATTAGAAAAATGTGGATTAAGTATAATTTGATAACGCAGTAAACATATATATATATATTTTTTTTTTGACAGCAGATTTACTAAAAATTCAGTTAAGCATGTCATAAGAGGAGCAGTTTGTACATGAAATACAAAAGAAATGAATTAGAAAATACATAAAAATGGAAAGTATAAATAAATGCATTCACTTCCTGTACAATAACATAAACGTCTTGTAGCCGCAAACTTGGATGCAGACACTCGTGCTATATAGTTACCTTGACTAGTTTGTCTGTCAGACACGCAGTCCAACCAGAAATACAGACAGCTGTGGTGGAGTGCAGGGCTCTAGTGAAATGACCCTCATAACCACAGTTGTCACTTCGAAGGCCGCAGAGTTCTTCTAGTGAAGGCTATGGATGCAAACAAATACAAATCCTGTAAAGAGTTTGACTAATGCACAACAGGTGCAGTTAATATGGTATGTGTAGGCTATAAAATTAATTAAACATTACCTTAGCAATACAAATAATTTACACACTTTCTTTAATTCTAGTGAAAATGAGTCAAACAAGCTGCAACTGATAATGTAATTATTAAAAATTATATAAAATATTAATTTCGACATATGCATGTCTTGCTATATTCCAAAACGCATACCTGCAACAATAAACTGTACGACTACTTAAAGTAAAGCTTTAATGACCAACTGCCCAAAATATTGTATTTGGTAACAATAGTTCCTGTGGTTACCAACGCGCGATGTTAACTACTACTAATACTTTTTTTTTATTTTTTTTATTTTTTTTATTTACAGTATCTTAAGCTTATATTTTTCTACTTTATGCAAATGGCTGAATGTAGAATATCAGTCTCAGTACTGTATTTTTTTTAAACTGAGAAGAAAAAAAGCCAAATTTTTGATTACAGGATTAGTTATAGTTACCTTGAGCATATAAGTTGAGCACCGACGTATATTTAGGCCGCAGCCGGCCACCGTATCGTAGTTGGTTAGGCGCCCGTATACAGTGCGAGAGGTCCTTAGTTCATATCCTGACTTGGACATGGATGTCGTGTAGTCCCTTCACCTCACTTGTTACTTATCAGCTCTTAAGACCTCATTGTTAAACGGCCGTAAAACCTTCTTACCTTACCTTAATTTTATGGACTGATTAGGGCCTAAATTTATGTTTAAAAAAATCAACAGTGCTGCGTGCACTGTACAGAAAAGTAAACATAATTCACGTTATAGTCGCAAATTTAACATTTTCTATTCAGAATAAAAAAAGGAATTCGATATGGCGACTATCCCTACATTAAGAGGCAAGTTTACGCGTTAACGATAAATTGGGTACAACAATGCAATAACGGGTTATTTGCTGACGCGCAAATTTAGGTCTGGTTATGGTCGATAATCTTACAGGGGAAATCTGCCCATGATTACTCAGGATCACTATATTTTATAGAGAAGCGGACGTGCGTTTATCTGGCCAATCCCCTCTCACCACCGGCACACTCACTGTAGTCACTGAACAACACTATCGTTAAAAGTAAAGAATGGTTTAAATTATGTAAATATTATCTTTGTTAAAATTTTAAATTTTTATGATTCATCTACAATGTCCATAACTCGGACGCCGAACCTGATGTTTTGAATCATTAAATAATCTTTAGGTACCAATACTTGAATGAATGTTGACGTGTGATGTTTTAAAATGTTTAAATGTATGCACGGAGTTAAAGAAGAAATAAAGCTACTGACGCGGATACTTATTAAAATATTTTTCTTTATTAGAATATTGGTTGACTCATAGCATTAAAAATAAATAAAACATTAGGTAAACTTTAGGAACAGTTCTCTAAAAGACAAAAACCAGGGCGAATTTCACATTTTGGTGACAAAACTTATATTTTCAGAAGATATTCGCGACCTTTAAATTCCGCACTAATAAGGGTAGATAAATTGAAAAAGCTCTATGGTAAATTTACCTCAGTTTTATTACATGTAATCTCCCTAAACAAAAAACTTGTGTCTTCCATAAATAACAAAACACTTAACAAAATTTCGTAAGGGAACCTTCAACTTAAATTAATTGTTCGTAATGGTTCGAAAGTAGGCAAAGGTTTCTGATCAACACTAGTTTACAAATAGTAATATATAAACATATATATATTATATATATATACACAAATACAAGTACATATATATATATATATATATATATATATATAGATTGATAGTTGGTATACATATACGTCTTGCTTCCAACGTATCACAACAGTTTTAACTGTAATATGAAGCACAACACATACGTTTTTAAAATATATATTTCATGTCAACGAATATACGCAGAAATGTTAGGATATATAAAATTCCCGACGAATAAAGAGGACGTTACTTTCCGACTGCTGAACCTTAAATTAACGGCGGAGCTTGAACACTGTAATACCCTTTTGACAAAGTAGTATTTTTCTTCCCACATACGTTTCAATAAATCGGTTACTACACATTGCATAAGTTTACTCTCTCAAGAGCAAGGCAATATCAACAATACAGAAAAAGGATATTGGAAACGTTTAAAGAAGATTTTTTTTTTTGAAAATTTTTAATCACACACTAAAATTTGGCATGAAAATTACCTACCTTTATTGGTTATCGTCCATGAAACTGCAATATGTCGTATCCCGCAATACTGGCGATTCACTGAAAACTGCTTTTAAATACAGTATAAGATAAAAAGCATTCTGATATGCATCAAAATAAACCAAGATTAGTCCTTGGGTGGGATATTAAATTTTTACTGAAAGTATTTAAATAGCCTATATGCATTTATTCCGCGAAAAGTTAACTTTAGTTGAAATGAGGGATACGACATATTACTGTTTCATAGACGTTATATTTTTATAAACATTATTACATTTAAATCTTTAATTTACCCGTTACGTCTCTGATTTTGAGTACTTCTGCCCTTCAGACAGTTAATTTCTTAAATGAAGCAAAATTAAACAGAAATTAATTATTTTATCATGCCTCTTAGTTTACCTTATCGTCTCTGCCGTTGCCTAGCTTAAGCAAGTACATGGGAAAGTCACTAACACTTACCCATCTTGTGGCAAGCCAGTAAACGCCTTTCAGTTACCTAATAAGTAACCGTTACAGATCTAAATTATAGTGGTTTTTTTATTGTGATTAACGTTTGAAAATTATCCCAATTTGCGTTAAAATTAAAAACAAGATTAAATATCCGGTTTTAATACGTGTTTTCGACTTCCCGTTTGACAATTTTTAAAATTATTATTGTTTTATTTTTTCGCAGTTTTAAAATGATTTTATGCACGATTAATTTCTTCCCTGTAAAATGTCACGTTTAAATCATACTAATTTACTATTATTATTTATAATATATTACAAATGAATGTTTTGTCTTGTGAATTCAATTCACTTAATGGTTAAAAAACTTGCGTAGCTTCTCTCGCCATTTTTTCACGGACAGCCAAACATTCATTTCACCGGGAGGTTACTTGCCCTCTTGTTGCCCTGAATAAGTCACGCCATCTCATAAAGCTTGTAAAAATCGTGAGTTGTGCGTTTTTTGCAAGCGACGCGCCAGAAATTCTGCAAGTTGATGCGCGCAGGAGTAAAGCGTGTTTGCCGCCTGTGGATAAGCAGGCGCGTCCCATCAATTAGGTAAGTTCACATCATTTGTTGTGATGGTCCACAACTGATAAATCCCAAACTCTGCTGGACAAACATCCATCTCGTCTCTTAACAGCACCCGCTCTGGCGTCCTGGCAAGCTGGCTGCGTCATCACCCGTGACGTTGGCACACAATACAGGCCCACCAACCTTTGCGCGCTGCTTATCTTAGCCGTCGCGACTAATTCCCCTCTCACATTACTACCATTTTTATCGAACAAGCCTCTTTTAAACTGCTACGTTTCAGACACATTGCTACAAATATTTGACAGTTTTGCATTAAAGAAACACGTGAATGCAGACATTCCACATAGATAAGCTTACGTACTTATTACCTGCGGAATGCGCGATATAGGTTGATGGTTTTAAACGAATAATTGTCTGGTACTTTGAAATAAATGCAGGAATTTCTTGTTAGAAAATTATAGAGATATTTCATGGAAACATGCAAGGGACAGGTTTTATAGAAAATTTACCAACAAGCAAAGCAACGATTGCAAATTTTCATTATTTTAATGCATTTTGCGTTACAAATAGGATGTACCAAATAAAATAAGAGAAATTTACGAATCAAAGACATAAGACATAACACCGTTGACTAAAAACTACTTTTAAGCCACAACATACACATATTAATTGTTTTTAATTGGTTGACTGAAACAAAATAAAGTGAACTTGATTCTTTTTAACCAAATACGAAACCAATTAGTTATCGAAGAATTTGGCAATGTTTATTTAATTTTTTTAGAAAACACAGACAAGTTTAATATAAAATTAGCTCCTAGCAAACTAAATAATCTTACATTTAATACAATACAAATGTTATGTACACGTGTGAGTTAAAAAAAGAGTTTCGAGAAAGCGCGCCAGTCAACCACACGCGAAAAATCAGGAGTTGACCTCACCAGGAATCGAGCTCACTTCCCCTGTGTGGGATACAATTCTCTAGCCACTGTGTCAATCACGGCCATAGATACAATGAGTTAGATACTTAATTCGTATTTTAAAACTAATCTGTTACTTAGTCGCATAGAAGGAATATAGTTAGCGTTTTAGAGAAGTTTTTGATTGGAAGAAATGTGAGTTGAATACCTTGCGCCTTGAGACGACGACGCAAGTGGTAGCCTTGCAAGAATAGACATGTGAACTTGCGTGCTTCAAGGTACTGATCACGAGCCTTGTATTCCAATAGCACACACATTAGATCTGCAACAGTGTGATATTGCAACTGTCGAAAGCCAAGGGCATTAACAACAAAGTCCCACATATTTCAAAGAAACTGTTTACCTAGTACTTAGACGCTATTTTTAACTACATTTACAATTAATTTTATCTTTAATTACGTACGATAAGACAAAAGTTGTATGTAGTGTTGGTAAAAGGATGGTGTTTCACATTCTCTAAAAAACAGCGTGTTCGTAGAAAATTTAAGTACGGAGATAAGGGTACGCGCGCAAAACGTTGAGTTTACAGAAAATTTCTTGCTAGCAACTACTCTTAACGGGAGTGTATTGAGTGTTGTGAAAGTGATTTGAGGCGAAATGCCAAAGCGTGGGAACCAGGAATACCTTGAGAAAACCCACAGGCTAACGGCAACGTTCAAAAAAATTAATAGACCCCACCGGGAGTCGAACTAAAATCATCGTTATAGGAAGATATAGGCCTGACTGCAGCAACACCGTTTTGTTTTGGTTAACTGATTTAAATTTAAGCTAAACTATTATTATTAAATTTCTTGTAACACATTAAAAACAATAGATAATTTATTTTGACCCACTTAGGTGGAATGTGTGAACCAATAAAAGGGGTTGACGCAGTGGCTAGATCGATCACCTTGTAATGAGGTCGATACTCCGCGAGGTTAGATCCAGATATTTTCGTATGTGGGAAAGCGGACGTTGCCGTTTTTACTGGGGCTTTTTCTCGGAGTAATTCTGTTTCCCACTCCATCCTCGTATTTCGCGCCTTCTCCTTTGTACGGCCACGTTTAATGCCATCCTTTGGAGCAGGCTGAGGCGTACTATCGCCCTGTCAGAAGTCTGCACTCGTGGTAAGATACCTTGCCCTCAGGCACTCTTTCCAATTCGATATTTATATTGCCCATAAAAATAATTTACTGTCAAACAATGTAGATATTTTAAGAAGTATAATAGAGGAATCTTCTGAACAAACGTAAACGAAAAAATATATATGTATATATTTTAAATTATTTTAATGTATTAGAACTAGCATAGGATCTGATATATAAGATATCACAAAAATTGCAAATGTCAAAAATCATGTTACGTGTGTGAAACGCACAAAACACATTATAAATACGATATTATAACATTTACAGGTAACAAAATTGAAATTACAATTGTATACACTGAGAGAAAGAGGGAGCGAGAGAGAGCCAATTGTAATAAATATACAAATATAAAGAAATAAATAATTATGTAAACAAAAATGTAAAATTATACATAAACTGAAATAACAAACATATAAATAAGTACGTCAATAAAAGTACATTATTTATAAATATAAGTATCCTTATTACGTGTGTACAGTATAATTTAATCGATTAATCATATACTTGTATAAACGTAAGTGAGGGAATATCTAATTAAATTTTTTCAAGGGTGTACGATTTGCGCCGTAACATGTACCTTTCTTTCCGTAACAATCACTCGCTGATGATTTCTAATGTATACCTAATGATCGTAATATAAATGCTCAGTGAAACGCATTAGCGTCACAGATGAAAAGTTAATTTGCCCATTCTAAAACATATACGTTGCAATTATGGAAAACTGAGTACAAATATTTTGTGTGTCGTAGGTAAGCCAGAAAAATTTAAGTTATGGAATTATGCATTTTAAGGTACTTTAAAGATATTTAGAGAAAAAAGGTGCAGTTTGATGAAGAAAGGATATGGTAACCGATCGCTGTGAAGGCAAGACGGCATTTCGGCACAACACAAGTTGTGGCGCCATCTTCGGACTTCTTACCCCAGTTCGCTAAAGCTTACAGTTAACAGTTGTAAATATTTTGGACTTATGTATTTCTCTTTGTATATTTACCTAGCTCTCTGTTTAAAGAGAAAGTTATTATGTTACCGTAATAACTTTAGTATACACATATGTATGCACATGTAAACTGACTAGTCAATCTACGGGTATACAGAAAGTTTGCTTAAGCATTCAATATCAATAAGAAATTATTAAAAGTGGCATTGTACTAGAACTCGCTAGAAAGACCGACTCTGTTAATTTTGCTCGTATATGCTTCATGTTTAATTTACTTTCACATAATTACCTCTGGTTGCACCATGGCATTTAATCTGTATTCCAACTCTGCCCACACAAGACGGAGTATACTCTCATCAACATTGGTTATGGCATTGATGACTCTGGTCTTCTAGCATGCAACTTTTATCGACAGGTGTTCGGTAAACTTGGTCTTTGATACACCTCCAAACATAGACGGTAGACGTGTGTGATGTCGGGAGACCTAAGAGGCCGGGCCCATCTCTTCCGATTCTGCGTGCTAGAAACGTTTGGTCCAGGAAATCTCTCACACTCAAACCAGAGTATTTTAGAACATAATATTGTTGAAAATGGACAGTTAGTGAACGATCAACCAAATTGTGCTCAAGCATAACAAGGTTAGTTACCAGAATTAGAAGTTGCTAGTTCTAAAAACGAAATGACCAGTAAAGAGGTCCACCAACAAAACCAGACGTTCACTTTGGACCTGTCACGTTGCACTTCCCCTTACAGCATGCGGCTTATTGAGCCCCAGATAAGGACATTTTGTTTGTCGACACAGTAAAAGATAATTTGGTTAGTTTCCTAACAATGAAATGGAAGTAATTAACCCATACGTGTAATGGGACTTTTCCATATACTATTGTATCATTCCCATACAAAGTTAGCATTTTCCCTATACGTGCTACTTTTTTGTATGCTTTAATGGAATACGTAACATAAATATATGGGAAATTTCTTTGCCTAATTTACGTTTTCAACACTCCTATACACATGTGTGGTACAGGTTCAAACAATTTCTTACAGTGAAGCTTACCACATACGTGAAAAGTGCAGTCATCGGAAAATGCTTATATGTCCAGAAAATGTTCGCCTGCCTTTATGCGTTCGCATGTGGGAATCGTGCTGGATGATGCCGCTGGTTGGCCAGTTTTCTCGAGGATCTCCCGTTATCCCTGCCCCTTCATTATGGCGCTGCTTCATACTTACCTCAAGTTCCCCCTCACCCACGCTGAAGACCTAGATGTTATGTGCTGACCAAATCTCTTCACTTCAATTCTCTCTACGCGTGTAAGCAAGTTTGTCGCAAACTCAAACTTTTTGGTTTGTCATATGGTGTCATGATCTGCACTCGTTGCATTCGATTTGGATGAAGGTGGATAGGTTTGCACAACACGCCGTGTGTGTTCGTGCGAGAACTGTTCACATCCTGCGAGGTCCGACGATGAGGCCTTTGTTGTGACAGTAAATACGCTATGCGAATTTTTATTATGTCTTCCTCACCGGTTCCAGGTTCTTCACATCCATACTTCTAGTGTTTGTGAATATGGCGTACACTTTCGTGTGGCTGCGATAGATGGTGATGTTTTCCTATATTTCGTGAGGAAATTCCTTTGCGTTTGCTTGTTAGATTTGGTTTCGATGGATGTGCCCTTAACTGTGCTGTGGCCTTTATCTAATGGCGCTATTCCAGTAACCTGAAATAAAACAGTGTGTGCAATTTCATACAAGCCAAACAAAACTTTCAGTGTTTCTGATTTCTATTAGTCCTAACACACTTTTATTTCCTTCTTTGTGTCCTGTTATTGGTGTGTGAAGCTGCAAATAACCTTTCGTTACTACTGGACTTCCATAGGTCGTGTTATGATGCCGAAAAGGAAACAGTGAAATAATTTTCGAAATGCAGTTCCGTTCTAAATATTCCGTTACATTTTTTTTAAAAGTTGACATTACTTTTGCTATTTCTTACCTTTGTCATATCTGAGCTAGTCTATGTGTACATATATTGCATTGCGTTAACCCGATAACTTCAGCACATAAAATTTATAAGTGTAGTAAAACAGAAAATATAGATTATAAGTGGTCAAAGTACTAACGATAGTATAACTGCAAAACAAATATTATTAACATTAAATAAAAAAATATACAAAGTTATGACAATGGTTTAATGAAAATACAGCACCGTTGGAAAGTACTTTCTTCAAAGTATTGTACGGTGTTTGGTTATTTTCAATATTTTTTGTCGGATTCTCAGTTAAATTGTTATTTATTTTGGCCTGTAAAATTATACTGGGTAATCAGTTACTTTGTAAGAAATCCACATGAACAAGTTAATCTAATTCAGTTTTAAAATTACCACGACGAATCCATTTTTGAAGGACTACCAGGTTGATACAATTCATTAGGTGATAACAATGGTGGCATTGCTGACCCTCAATTTAACTGTTGCGTTTCTGCGTGTTTTAAACCAAAATCTTCTAAGAACACGTGAAATTTAGATAAATACGATAAATACTGTATGGGTAGGTTTTGGCATTCTAGAATTTTTTAGTAATTATAGGCCCAATTAAGTAGCTGTTACTAAACCGTGAAATATATTGATATGCAATTGTTTTTTCTTATTAGGTTTTTAAAACTTTTCTTTTGTTTCTAAAATATTGGCAGATGGGTACAGTAAGTATCCTGTTGTAAGTAAAGTAGGAAGCTTATGCCCATGAAATTATATTCACATATTCTTGACGTCTGCTTGTACGTAATACCGTGTATTTACTAACCAAATTGTACTCATTTCTCTTAATCCGCTGTCGTAATTGTTAGATGTTTCCAGAACGGTACGTATTTTATCTCACAGCCTGAAGTGTGAAAAGATGTCAACGTGGCAACTAACCCGTCTGACTCATGGATTTTTATGCATTTTTGTCAGTAGAATAAAACACGTATCGATTTATCAACACGTATTATTGTCAAACTCTTATGATTACCAATAAATAAGGACATTTTTGTAAGAGAGGTTTTAGGGTATATCTTTTTAATCCGCTAGAGGGAAATTAAAATGAAGGAAGCACGGGCGAGACAAGTGCGTGGTGCTTCAAGAACTTAGAGAGTACTAAACTGCTACGCATTGTTTTCGTAGGAAGGAACTTACAGAGGTTACCTTGACTGTATGATACTTCAAGACTTCATTGTGACTGTAAGCACTCCTACCATCGTTTACCGGAAAATTCTATATCGTTGTTCTTTAGTTTGAATTTGTTTCTATACTGACCTGTCTTCTTTGTCCTGGACTTGCGCAATAGTCTTTGCTTATAACTGCCGGTAGGCTGGTCCATGTGTTGTCTCGTCCACTAGATGACACGATTATTATTGAAGGCCATCCTCTTTTGTTTATACTATTGTGTGATAATTGTTTTCTTCAGCTTAAACGAGAGCAGATATCAGAAACATTTTTGGCAGTTTTGCTTAAAACAGTTTTTGCTGTGATAGCTATAATGTTTTTCTACACAAGACTTTTACGGTTTCGATTATTAGTACAATCAGCCAGAATTTCGTTAATTACACTATTAGCTAAAAACATACTATTTACTACTTTGAAAAATTAATCAGCCAACATGTAGAACATGATTTTCAACAAAAGTTCCAAACTGATTTTTTATATCTGCTTTTGTTTAGGCATAACAAATTAATATCGCTAAAACGTCAAGAGACCATGGACTTAAGATCACGTGTTTCGCAAAAAATTTCTTTCCTGTGATAAGCTAGGCGCCCGGTTCGATGACATCAAACCTCGAGTGGCAAGTCGTTAGATATTACTTGGGGTCCAACAATATTTCAAAATTTGCGTGTGGCCCGCCGTTGAAATTATTATTTTGGCTTAACGATACTCGCGCGGTTTTGTCTTGTCGTGTCATTAAAAGTACATGCAATTTAATGTTTCGAAGCTCATTGTTGTTCGTGTGCCTCCGCCATGGATTTGACTAAACATATCGTGCGTAGATTATCGTCTTGCATTGTCTCAGTCTGACTATGATCGCAATTCTATATCCTGAATAAAAGTGACAGAATCAGCTTACACGCCCTTGGGCCCTAGAATTTTCTTCGTTGTGTGATACGCCTCGACATTTTGTCACTTCAAATTTGAACTTCCCTTAAGACATTAGTTTTTGGGTCGTTAGTTTATGCGACTGTATTGTTCGCGTTTATGGTTTCTGCTCTAGTAATTGTGTCGTTTTTTTAAAATATGTTTATGGTGTCTGGCAGCACGCAATTAAATTTCAACAACTTAGTTTAGATTACTTTCCTGGTAATAAATATGTATTACATTCAGAAATAACAACCAATGCAGAAACTAAAGATAACATATCGATGTCCCTCCTGTGTACTAATGGTTATCTAAATCATTCTAGTGTCAAATTACG
The DNA here is from genome assembly GCA_003012365.1 of Medauroidea extradentata. Taxonomy (NCBI): domain Eukaryota; kingdom Metazoa; phylum Arthropoda; class Insecta; order Phasmatodea; family Phasmatidae; genus Medauroidea; species Medauroidea extradentata. The sequence continues at coordinate 78,541 of PNEQ01073263.1, read as the reverse complement.
TTACTACAATCTTAACATATAGCATATTTATATTTCTATTGATTTTATTTCTTTTATATGCGTGGATTTTATTTTAACGTATTTTATTTTGAAATAGCGTGCATTTTACTACGCGTACATGTTTTGTGTTTCTCGAGGGTATGTTTATAGTGATGCTCGAAGACATGTTTAGGCCTGGTAATAAGAGTGCGAGGTAGATAAATAAACGCTGAAAACATCAATTGATTCCTACGTTATTTTCGAAGCCAAAATGGATAAAATACTCAATGACAATCCTAGATAATGATATTTGTCAACAATATGAGTAAATATTTATCAAGAATTACTAATTATTTACGCGTGACCTCTTGCGCCGCAGTTAATTGCATGAGGTTCCTGCGTCAGAGATAGTGCCTCAGAAGTTCGTAAGACTGGAAACAAATTTGTTTAAAACTGTGGCTGAATCTATTGTTTAGGATTGCTATTGATTAATTTTCGAAAATTGGCTTTAAGAAACCTACAGTTATAGATTAATGATTTTAGCGTTCAATTACGTACCACTCCCTATTAATAAAAGTTCGATTCCAAACGTAGCTGGTTTTATGGGCAGACGGCGTGAGCTCTGAAAGTCCTCTTAATTTTATCCTTTTAGTTGCATTTCGTTTTATCAGCGCCCCACGAGGTCCTGCTTTAAAGTAAGAGTTGTGCTTAATGAAACACAACTCATGTGGCATTACAATTTCCATCATACATGTAACAATACATTGATGTTTACGGCATTTGTAAAATAAAATTACGTATTGTATCCTGAACTGTGTAAACATATTTTTGGTAGTGCATTTATGTATATATAATTTTTTTCGCGTTAGCCAGCCAGATATTCTAATTTAGGTTAATTACGGAGAAACTTTAATATATCATGCGTGGAAAGTGTAGCGTAAAATGAAATCCATGTTTCTTTGTTTATGTTTTTCTATGTGGTAAATCAAAAATATATTTTCTTGATAATGCTGTTTTAGTTTTGTGCGTGCTCGAAAATACATGTCTCGGGCAGGCTTGCTACGCATATATTTCTAATCATATAAGCATACTTTCGTGTATTTTTACGGAAATTTTCATATCAGGGATACGTTTTGCAGTTTCACGTAAGACCGAACACGCGTGCCATTTTACGACACAGTGCATGCGCTAAGATTATTAACTTAATACTTATTTCTACGACTACGACAGCGTACGCCACTGAACGTCACGGCGTTCCGACACATGTAAGAACATTTATATCAGCGATGATACATTTGTATTGCAAAAGGTTCATCACAAAACATGTTGTGGAGTAATGTCATAAACGCATTTTAAAGTTTTTTGTTTTTTTAATTTTTGTTTTCTAAAAAATCTGAAACTTGCACTTGCATCACGTTAATATCACATTTTGTGGTAAGAATTAATAGAGGCAGCACAACAAAACGTGTAGGGTGAATAGCTCTATAACGGTGAATACGTTTTGACGCAAATAAAATTATAGTGTCAAACAAAATAAATATATACATATCAAGCCACATAAATTATTCAAATATATTTTTATGATCTTTGACTACACTTTATTAGTTAGAGAAGCAATTAAGCTTACAAATACTTTTCTAGTGACAAAATTTATTGTTAAATAATATGATATAAAATTAGGTACATAAAATATGCAAGTAAGGAAATAATACAGACAGTGTCAATAATCACTGAATATACATAAAAAAGGCGTTTCAAACATTTTTCTGATTAATCTTGACAGTACTTCCACGGATATTGTGACAGTTTAACAACAAGCTTACACACATTAAAACAGAATTATCTAAAATAATCATGCAAACAGAATGCCTCGCGAGTCAAACGACACACTTCGATGGTATGTTCGATAACTGATTGAAAAAAAAATATTTTTACCCAAGTAGGCTGTGTAACACGAATTCAATGTTACAGACATACATGATGTTCAAGTACTAGTTTTGTTAATGCAGTCGACAGCGTTCGTGTTAAATTGGTCACATATGTTGTTGAAAATTTGCATCATCTGCCTAAGTAGGCTGCGATGCGGTTTGCCATGGCATGATATATTGCATGCTGGCATGGCATGCGTGAGCTATTTGGTGGCATCATTATTGCCCGTATCAGATGGACTTGCTGCCGCATGAAGCACATTTCCCTCAAAATAACCGCAAACAAACCTCACATCTGCGTACTCAGTACGTGCCAATTTTTTATGGCATATTCTTACAACTAATCGCCTAGTGGCCTGCGTATGGTCAAATTGGAGACATTTCGAACAAATTTTTTGAGCTACTCGACTTGAACGTAGTTAGTTTTGCTGAATAAATATTTTTTCTAACTTTGTGGTTTATGTTCGTCCCTGTGGTACTAAAATAGGGCTGTACACCCAGCAAGTGAGGAAGACATTTATTTGTTTTTCTCAATAGGCAGAAGTGCGAGATGCTGAAGTTGTATCAGATACGGAATAACTTGTATGTTCGTATACTTGTACACTCGTGCATAACGAACTTTTTCACGTATTAACTTTATTCATTCCTATACAAAAATAGTTAATTTGTGTTTTTGCACCAGAATTAAAAAATTGCATTATTATATTTTGGTTTGAAAAAACTACATTTATTGCAAAATGACAAAGGTATGGCCTGAATAATCCTTGTAAACACAAATTAATAATTCAAAAAAATGTTTACTAAGGAAAACTGTTTAACATAATATATTATATTCCAAGGGGAAGTCGTAAATTATAATTTAATATAATCGAAACAATGTATGTATTACCTGCGCACATATGAATCAGACACGGAATGTAAATTAGGACCTACAAAGTAAACAAAAATGCGTACTTTTTAAAGAAAAACTTGTTAGTTAATGTCAGAACTTTTGTCAGTCCTGGCTCTGCAACAAGAATTCCGCAGGTCCGCAAAGTTGTCTAAATTTTCCAATTACCTGTTGGAACTAGTGGGATACAGATTTAGGAAGAGAGTGTTTGATGTGAAATTAAATACCCTTCGATGGCCTGTAACGTTTAACAAAATATTTTGTCAAAGTACAATTATTTTTACTGTATAGAATAATGCAACTTTTTATTTTAGTAAGAAATAATTTAACCAATTAATTTTTTTATAAAATTTACATGCATACATTTTGAGATAAACCAGGCTAAAATACTATTTTTTACAGTTTAAAATTGCCATATTAATACATAAATTCACATTAAAAAAATTTAACTATAATGATAATACTTAACCCATATTCTGCGTATCTTAAAAGGGAGCAGATAATCTTTCAATCTTAGGTAAATGTTTATTAAAATTTAAAAAATCCAAACTATGTAAACTTAGCATAATAAAACAATAACAAACTTTTTTATAATAAATGAAATATACTACATTTTATTACACGATCAACGTTACCTTATAGTCATGTGTAAAGAAACGCAGCGAATATCAAAATTTCTCTTTTCCTGCCATGAGCTGCAATATCAGATCAGTTACTGTTTTATATTTCTTACTCTGGCTATCAGTCAACGTCAGGAAATGTGTAACGTAAGACGCGTGCAATATTAGTTGTAATCCATCAAATAAATTATACGGTTAAAAACCCTGCTACAGGCCGCCGCGCTTCGCAGCAACAAAGTGTTCAGAACGATTGGATGTTACATGTGTAAACATTCATATTTACCACTTTAAATACTATTCACCTGATTTCTCACAACCTATTTTAAAATAATATTATGGTTAGTCATAACGGCCCCAACTTTATATTAAAAAGTAATTTTATTTGTTTTTACTATTCACTGAATAGCATAACATATATACTCGACTAAGACGTTTGTTGTTAACAAATATTTTCTTTTTAAACACGGATTGTGTCGTATAGTTAAAAAAAAATTAAATTAACACTGCGCCAAACAAACAATATCAACACACGTCCTTTCGACGAAATCTCTTGTCCCAGAATACCCAAAAATAAAAAAATAAAAAAAAAATAAGTTAGTACCACTATACAAAAAATGCAAGTCTGCGTTATTGTCAAGAATTATTTAACCAACAAATACGTAAGACACACAATTATATAAAAAGATAATTTGTTTATTTGTTTAGACTTTTAATCGTAAACATTATTGTTTTTTTTTTTTTTTTCGTTAGCTTACTGCATAATTTTGTTATTGCGCTAGTTCAAATAGGTCTAAATTGTTACTTGCAGTCCTCATTATTTACTAGAAATTTCTTTACATTTACTGACAGATTTTTTTATACACGCTGATATATATACATATGTATAACATTTTATGTTAATACTTAACCCTTACACCTATGACTGGAACTGTGAAACATATATATTTAAAGCTCGGTACAAAGTGTCATGTTGCACACGTAAATCGTATTCGTGACGAGCCTCAAGTGATGTGATAACATTTAACACTCTTAAAAGCCATTGAATTGTCATGTTATGAGATATGCTGCTTAGTATTAAAAAAATTAATATTTTTCAGAACTTTGCCTTCTTATACTTTACTAATTGCTGGTATATTGTAACTTACAATATACATATACATATTCTATCTTTTTACAAAATACGTAAGTGTTTTATTATTATTGCTTTTTTTTAATTTATGTTATTCAATGGGTCTATGGTAATGTCTTTGTCCAAAGAAAAAATATTTTGTGGAAATTGTCAATCTGTTCGTTGTTTATGAACTTATTCTTTAATACCATAGTTTGATTTTGGAGCATTTAATTCTTAGACACGTAACCCTGACTCGTTTCTTCGTAGTGTTTCTTGCCGGAATGGAATGTCGTGTCAAGACGAACAGCGCAAATAGCAAGCGACGGAAGCACGGATGTAATGGCAAGCCCCTCGCGAAAGATTGCTCGTACCTGTCTCCGCGCGCTGCAAGTGGGCAATCCTCAATATTGACGTTTAATTAAAAGTTAGCGTCTCGCGAGGCCATCGCCGCGCGCTGGGCGCCCGAGTCACGAGCGCCGTTATCCGTTCTTCACGTGTCACTAGCGTTGAAGGATTGATGCCTGGCGTCTCGGAGAGCTCCCTTGCTGCCGCCTTGGCGCGCGTGATGGATCATTGTTTAGCGTGTCGCCCGCTTTGTTGTACGCCCTCTTATTTGTCTTATTTTACACCACACCCCCCCCCCCCACCAACTCTTTCTATGCACATGCATTTACCAGCAGCTTCTACTGCTGCGATTGACGATTACTCTGTAATGCTCAATTACGTGAAATCAACAATTTCCTAACCCAAGAGATACCTGGTTAGGCAAAAAAAATACTAAATTAAAATATTTCAACCGAAGATAAATTTGTTTAAGCAGCAATAATTAATACAACGTCAACATTTGTTTAGCACTTAAGCATTCTGCGAACTTTATGTACTACCATTATGAGTTTTAACGTCCTGTGTTACATACCCATGCCATTTTCTGATGTATAACATAGAAAAATTGTCAAAATAAATAATACCTTTTAAACAATGCTTTTAAAAATATGTCTGCAATAAAAATGTTATCAGTTAAATACATGTTATATACAGTACATATCACCTTCGTCTTTTAAATATTTCTTTATACCCAGTGGATAGATGTGACAGTAGAGTACAATATTATGTCGCCACAATGTCATTGTTCATCGGCGTTATCTCCTCGACCATTTCTGACACAGTAACGGCGCTCACCATTACACTATAAAAAAAGTTCAGTCTTAATATCTTTTACGAGTGCTCGTTTAACAGTGTGCCACCTCTAGTGTCGCTGATATATTGATGTATATTTATAAGTATATATTTAGGAATGATGTATTAATAGATACTACGTATTTTGTCATGGTGTGCCTCCTAAATTTTCTGTGTTCGATGTGTATTTGGATACTCTAGTAAGTTACTTGTAACCTTGTTTTGTGACAGTAAATCCAGGGTGCGATGAGGACTTAAGTTGTGTATACACGTTTTTCTTGCCATTAGAAGTATTTGACATGGTGTTAAAGACTGTCTGGTATGATCAGATCAAGAATACCTACGTTTTGTTTAAGACTGATAATGGACATGAGTTGGCAGTGTTTCCCTCTTACAAGTTGTCAATACCTGAGTATATGTTGTTTGTGTGCAAGACTCGTGAAGGCGATTAATGGTACTGTCAGCTGGGTTCAGTTAGTGTCCGACTAAATAGCTTTTCCCAATACTTCGGCTACTATGTATGGACTTTTCTCAAGCTTCGTAAGACATATTGAAATTCTGAATATAGGGACGTGCATACCTTACGGTAGCTAAGACTTTGTCTAACAGTTGGAAAGGATTCAAGTATTTATTGGTTTGTCTCACTGGGCTTTGCTGCATGAATATTGCTATTGTGGACGAACTGTTTCTGTTGGATTTTCTGAGCTGGCCAATAGGAGCGCTGTGACTATGACGTCATCCCCTGAATGCTCTACGCGAACTGGCTAGCAGAGAGAAGAAAGGACAGACTTGCTGTGCAGGCTTCGAAGAAGAAGTAGGGTACGATTGAGACCTCGTCCCAGTACTCCGCGCTTCCCGACGAACATCGTGGATTAAAACCTGCTCATCGTGGAGGCATGAAGCAGCAATGCCGGTTCGTCAATTGTGCGTGAAGCACAATAACGATGTTTTTAACTGGGACTATGGACCTGGAACGCCATGGTACTCCAAGGGCGCATTAAAGAACTCCGATCGCCAACAACTACAATAAATTGTGTGTATGAACTATTACGATAGTTATTGGGAGTTGGTTGCTTTGTTCAACGTAAGATTGAAATGGAAGTTTAGGAAGTTAACCTCGCAGTACGAATGTAGTGACTATATATGAATGTTTTGAGTGGGACGAACTATCAAATGTGGGCAGTCATTAGTGTAAGGGGATACCAGAAACATACCTATAAACACTTATGAACTTTAAATAGGTTACTCGTATACTTGTGCCGGAACATAAACTGGTCAAATGGGAACATTATAGCTTGATTGATAAATGGAAACAATAGACGTATTGAACAAAAGTATGTTTTTTGGAATCGTCTTAGTGACAAAGATTTTTTTTATCAAATAGTCACTTGCAGAGCACGAGGGCGAGGCGTGATTAAAGCGTATTGTGCATAGGCCTATTGAACTAATTACTAACTGGTTCTGCAGATACATGGAGCAACTGCCTGGTCGGAAGAAGGAAGTCAACAAGTGCATTGAGGGGATCCCCTTCTGTGGCAAAGAGTGATCGTGAACTGTTACTTTAGGAGAGTACGGACGCACCCTCTGGAACTAATAAGTAAGAATGTTCTTGTTTGTTTTGTTTTTATAAGGAAGGAACATCAAATGACAGATTTATATTTGTTATATTTCTGGTTTATAAATAAACGTGACTTTCGGGGTGTTATTGTGAGTCTTAATTTGGTAGTGGTAACACTTCGTGGGTCCACAATAGCAATGTTCATTTCGACTCTAATTATAGGTTGCAATATTTTAACGTATGTACTACTGACTCTTCACTCGAACGTTTTCAACAACAAGGTTTTAAAATTAACGAACATATACGAACTTATAGGTACACTCGGCCGATTAACACAGAAATTATATTTTCTGTATAATTGACAAGTAGATCAAAAAATGTCACACCTCAGACGCGACTTGATGTGTTGTTTCGTATTTAATTGTTTGCTGTGTGTGTATAATAATTCTTTTTTAAATTCAGTGTATGTAAATAAATAAATTTAACATTTTCCTGAATGTGAACTAAAAATATTAAACTGTAATTTCAAACTATATCCTCGCAATCATGTTTTTTTTAATTTAAAGAGAATTATGTACTCCAGTCACGGCTATCAAAACTGTTAAAATTTGTAATTGTTCAATACATGTTGGATGGTATCACTGTTTCTGATGCTCATTTATTTTGCCCAGCTTGTCATAACCTTGGGTCTACAATACACATTCGTTTACTCATCATCGCTCGAGTTGTTTATGTCTGAATGTCTCCCCTACATGAGAAGTTTTCTAACAGGTTATGGGCCCAGTCCCAGTAAATGGTTGGTTACGTGTGTATTCATGCGACACAAGATTCGTATGCTTTCGTAAACAGATGACTGCTTTCTGAAGAACTCTACAGAGTTTCTACATGGCTGCTTTGTTTCAACATACTTATTTTCTGCAGTCGTCGATGACAAATTTTTCCACTTGGAAATTTCGTGTGATGTGTCTGCTGGATGAAAAATGTTGCAAAGAAACAGTGGCAAGCGATGTACTAGTAATCTGTTGGGAATTGTAGTCACAATGAAATAAAGATTTAGTCGTTAAAGAAGCAAAAGCGCAATCGATCATAGTGCAGTGTATAATTGGTAGAGACATGCAAAATTCGCGTTATTTTCTGACAGCTGGCTAGACTCCAAGTGACTATAGGCTCGCTCGACGTCTCCCGCTGGCCGATATTGTCGTGACTTGCCGCGGAGAATGCTTACACGGTAGAGAGGCCAATCTCTGTACAGACGTAACACACGTAAATGACAACACATAAAAGTTCGTGGCCACTTGAATGGCATGTTAGGTATAGGAAAGTGAAGTTTAGCCTGCTACCAAATGATAACGCGAATTTTGCATGTCTCTAATAATTGGTCGTCATATCGAGTATGTTCGCGATGCAAATTCGGCTTTTGAAATGATGCATTGTCTGAAAAATGTTTTTGAACGAAAAAAACCTTATCAAAGCTGTATGTAAGGCAACAGTTGCTTAGTTTGAAGTGTCTGAAGTTATATAATCACTTTCAACAGTTCGACAGTTTAATACGGGGTTTAGAAGAAAAAAGTTGTAAGAGGGATGAAAATGACAAGGTGTGTAATTTGTTATTAACAATGCCATCGTCTTACGACACTGTAGTTACCGCATTAGAAATAGTTACAGATAATTTGACTGTTAATTTCGTTAAGTGTAGGTTACTTGATACTGAACGTAAGTTGAAGGATGCTATGAAAGATGATAGGCCTAACGAGTGTTATGTTAGTACACATGGATAATAAAAATAGGCGCTGTTTTGGTTGCGATGAAATTGGGCACTTGTCTGTGTCAAAATTGAATGCAAAAGGAAATAGTCTTGTGTTCACTAAGAATTTTGCCACAATAGTTCATAGTAGCGAACAAATAGTGATTTTTGCCTGCATATGGTGAGAATGTCTTGTCCATTAATTAGGTTGATGATATATTGATCACCGGCAACCTGGCAGAGTGCAACTAGCTAATAGAAATGTTGAAGACCGAATTTAATGCAAACGACTTGGGTGCATTAACAGAATTTTGGGAATAAGTGTTACAAGACAGGGTGGTGAAATGAAAATTTCTCAGCAGAAACTCATTGATGAAATGTTGTCTTAATTTAGAATGCAAAGTTATTATTGAGTTAATACCCCAACGGAAAAAGATTTTCAAGTGAATTTCGATGAACCAGTGAATGAATAATTGCCATATAGAGAATTTGTAGGCTCGCTTGTATACATTGCTATGGTTAGTGTACCTGACACAGTATTTTCCACATAATTTCTTAGCAGATTCTTTAACAAGCCAACTTACCAACTTTGGACCTCTGCTAAGAGAATCCTCAGATACCTTAAGAAGACTAGAGACATGTGTTTGATCTTCCAATCTACTTCAGAGACAACTCTGTCCTGCTACTGTGATGCAGATTGGGCTGGAGACTTGCTGGGTCGGAAGAGCGTTAGCGGCTCTGTGATATATCGCGGACAGAATCCTAGCCTCTGGTCTTCGAGAAAACAGTCATCGGTAGCATTGTAAACAATAGAAGCAAAGTACATTGATTGTGTTGCAGCTGCTACAGACATTTTGTATCTTCACGGAGTACTTAAAGACCTGGATGATAAGATTGAAGTTCCTATTCTATATACTGATAACCATAGTCCTATTTGTATGGCTGAATGTTTCGAGAACAGAAAACGATCACGTATTAATGACATTAAAATGCATTTTTTTAAAGATGTGTTAAAGCGTATTATTGTTATTGAGTATATAAGCGCAAAGGGCAATGTTAGAGACAATTTTACGAAGGCTTTATGTCGAACTAAGTTTGATAATTTTAGAGATGTTTTAAAGTTAACATAACCTAATTTTGCCTGATTATAATGTAAGTCTATATTTTGTTGGTTGGGAGGACGTACTCTCCTGTGTGTATGCAGAGACCTTTTAGCTGTGAAATGCTTTCTTTCTTGTCAAGTTAAAATTGTATGAAGTTGTTTTAAATTACAAAAATGTTTAACTTGAAGGGGGCTGTTAATGTTTGTAACTGTTCAATACATGTTAATTGGTGTCGCTGTTTGTGATGCTCATTTCTTTTGTCTAGCTTGCCCTAATCTTGTGGTCTACAGTACACTGTCGTTTACTCATCCTCACTCGAGCTGGTTATGTCTGAATGTCTCTCCGGTAAACATCATATTTTATCCTAGACGTACGCCATTGCAGCACTTTGCTGTAAATGGTGGAAACACCACACTGAAATAAACGTTAAAAATAAGCAAGATTATTAAAATAATAATAAGGAAAAAAAGTACGTACCTTTCTATAACCGCAAATGTCCACTTTTGTATGTTAAAGTTGTATGGTGATTATCACCTTATCTAACTTTTTATTTAAATATACGTGTAGTGAATTTACATAAAATATTTTATGTAGGACGCATGGAAATAAATTTCAGTTTATCAGTTACCTGTTTTGTACGAACCATTAAAATATTACTCTATAGAAAACATAAAAAATTTTTATTTCTGTTTCTGAAACAGCTATATATGTATGTATGCTATGTACACAACATTACAGGTGCGTTTTTCTTAGAAAGTCTTATTTTGAGATATGTTGGTATTGCATTGAGGGTGCGATATATTGCATAGGCGAAGCGTGGATGTGTTTGTTCCAAGTGATGCGGTGCTTAGCAATGACTACGACTAGGACCTCGGTTTTTCGCGAAATGAAATCTGCCCCAGTTTGATCCTTGCGAGCACATCTGTAGCTGTGCTTCATGGTTATTGGCAGCGTGTCTTTGAGAAGTGACGTCTTATATTTGACTGCACCAATCAGAGTAAGGTTACTAAAACACCACAGTCTGTGATTTGTGGGTGGAATGTATGACAGGCGAGTGTTAAAACATCCAATCACTGGCTATAAAGCAGAACTGCAGTTGTGAACGTGAGGCACTGAAACAACTGGGGCAAAATTATTTTTGAGAAAAGTTCGAGACCCCAAATGCCGACACAACTCTCGAGTTGTCTGTGGCACAATTAGACTGGTAGGCACAATGTACACATACCAGCCAGTACCTTGCAAGACGTAAAGTATACATTCTCCTTTAAGACGCTTACAGTCACAGCTAAATGTAAAATATTGGTTCACATGCATGCTTCCGAGTATGTGGTCAGATCAGTTTCTCTTGTATCGTGACAACGCCTCGCCACTGACATACATGTTCATTCACATAGGATTGAGTTTATTTTGTGTGGCGATAGCTTATATAAAAGTTACCGTAGGAAATGTCTCACATTTTTCGTGAAGTAAATTATAGTGGCTGTGACGCTACCATAAAAATATACTTTAATACTACATGTTTTTTTTCTTTTCATTATTTAGACATTATTCTGTGTGTTTCGTTATTATTATTTGGTTCTTCATTCCGTATTTAAATGAAATGAAATTTCGCAAACGATTTTCTTGGCAGCATTATTCGCATAATTAATTTTACGGGCAAAAAATGAAAAAAAAAAAAAAAAAAACAATTACTTACTTATTTATAAGCTTGCAATTCAAAATTAGCACACCCCGTCTCGACTCACCCCATATTGGGGACGCGTTAAAAAGTTTCGTGTAAAAGTTGCTTATACGCGTGACACGCTACAATAACGTCCATGCGCCGGGAGAGAACTTTTATTAAGAGCGCCACCTACCCACGCGTTACAGGCTCAAAAGCAATAAAGTCGACCTTGAAGCGCGCAACAAATGCCGCGTCGCCTCAACGAGCCAAGCACTGAACTAGCGTGCAAGGTTCCCGCCGAACGGTTTCTACTATGGGACAATAAACGGTGACCATATAATTCAATTGATGGAAAGTCTGCAACTAAGTTCAGTGCAGGTCGCAATCTGAGTTTCACATACATATGATTAGTATATTTTGAAGTACTGAAGTCTCGAAAGGCAGTTTTTAGCCATGTTGGAGGACAGTGGTTTTAATGAGCGTGGCGTCTTAACAACGAGGTTGCGACCTTCTCTGAAGTTAGTTTTCTATTCGTACGTTGGCACAATAGGCACACGTGGAATATTTTCGTAGAAGGAAACCTGTTAACGAGCACACTGCAACGCTTTTGAAGCGTGGGGTAGGCGGCCACCTTAAATGAGCAAATTTTAATCATCTACGAAGGAAATGTGTACATTTTATCTGGACAGGGAGTGGATGAAACAAAGCCAAGTAAAGGTAAATTTAAAAGCGGTGATAACTTACAGACGGAAGCCCTGATATTCACGAAAATAATTTTTTATCAACTTAATTCAATGTCGTACATACACTTATGCAGCTGTGCTTCATAGTCAGGGCTGGGATATTTAAATCCTCATACGTCTCAGGGCTCTACCCGCAACGTGTGGCGTCGCAGTAACCTTGTTCTAATTGACACTGTCAAGTGAGACATCTTTGCACAATGCCACGCTGTCAATAAGAAAGAAGCAGAGCTGTAGATATGCCCGTAATGTACTTAAACAAGCTGGATAAAATTTTATTTTCTCGAAATTCAGGTACCCTTACTTACGTAGGTTTTCACATTATGAACATTCTGTTACTACATCTGATCAGTACATTTAAGAAAGTTGTAGTATTTAATAAGACATATTTAACATAAATGTATATTCGGTAAATATATTTAGACGTTACCTACATTAAATATCTGCATTGTGGAGTTCAGAAAATTTTTGCTGCTTTTAGAAATTGTTTTAAGAATTCAAAACTATTTTGTAATGAGTTTTTAAATTCTTAAAGCCATAGCTCGTGAGATGCCGTTTCAATGACAATTATTTCATTTCATTATGTTAACTGGTTTTCGCGATATGCATGAAGAACGAGTAAAAACATGCAAATTTTGACTCTGAAATGCCACAATGGGAAAATAGCTAGAGAGTTTTTTTTTTTGTAAAAGGGAAATATACTCTCAAGTTACATCTACGAAACGAACACTATTTCATATGTGTGTGTGTGTGTGTATATATAATTACAATTTTATTCCCTCATTTGAATGCCGGTTAAATAGTTCAAAAGTTAAACATTCTGAAATAATTAAAGGAAAAATATAATCTTACCACATAAAAACTCATACAAAAAAGCATTTTCAGCGACAATTTTACTAATTTAATATCGCCCCTTATGACTATTATGGACAACACATTTGAGCTAAGAATTAAATTTGGCCAACATATTTTAGTAGCAACATATGAATAAAACTGTATTGTTGTGCAACCGTTTCGCTAAGTAAAAAAAAAAACTATTATGAATTTCCGGATGAGAACTAACTGTATTTAAAAATATAAAAAATGTTACTTAACATGTGTCAAACTAGTTAAAACCATTGGGAGAGGCATCATAGGAGGAACGGCACAGGCAGTATGTGGAGAAACTAATATATAACAAGCAGCATGTGATAAGTTTCTCTGAAAGATTAAAGGACACATTTATCAATACTTCCCCTGGCACAAGGAAGAAACTCGCCGACTAAACTCCAGCCCCAGGTACTGAAGTGAACTGTTCCGGCCCACGAGTTGAAATGTTTCCCCTAACAATACTTTGACAGATAGCTTCGCCACGACACGGAACCGAAGTAATGAAGATGGCAAACAATATTTCTACCTGTCAATGGCCCAGGAACAACATCTCTCCTGCGCCTCCGTCCTCTACCTTGTTCCATCATATTTCTCTTCCCGTCCGCACTCAAAGTTCCGCGGGAAAGATTGAATTCCGGGGATATGGACAGCTCATGCGTCAGCCGTGCTTCTCAGTAAAACGAGCATTATTCTCCGTCCTGAAATATTGAAAAGATAACCAGCTCTTGTTACTAAGTTACTACATCTAGAATGAATTTGTGTTATGTTCACAACATGTGCCATACCTTACAAATATAAAATTGATTGGTTTTCAGATCGTACATATTAGGCAGTCAATTATACCCATAAAACGGCGAATCCTCTAAGTCTAAACACACAGTTTTTCAGTCGTATGACGACCTCTAACGTGATGAATTTCACGTGAAAATGTGCTTTGCAGTTGCGTATCTCCTATTACGTGAGTGATTGTTTTCGTTTCAGCATGAAAGCGTGCATGTGTTCACGCATATGACGTTTAGTGGGTGACTATTTCAGTAAGTACGTACTATTTGCAGTATTTTTGTAACAAATTGTACAAATATAAAAATTATAACTGAGATATATATGTAGACTATTTGTTATAGAATAAATTTAGTACTCATTTCATGCTTGCCGCTCAAACCAGTTTTTTTTATGTGTATTATTAAAATTATAAGTACGAAATTTTTACATCGGCTACATAATAAACTGGTAGATTTTTAAAATTTATTACGATACAAATCAGCAAACATTTAGCACTCAGTAGCCTATATATTCATCGGTTTTATCTTTCATATAATGAACACATTCAAACTGAAAAACTTATAACAAACAAAAAATCAATTTAAAGATTTTTCTTTCAAAAATTTGTGAATATTAAATACTGACTTCAAAACATTATTTTCTCCAATAGTTTTGATTATGTGTATAACATTTATGACGTAATTGTTAACAAAATATATTTACGAGAATGTAAAAAAATAATTGATATAGTTAAATGTAAAAGATTTTTTATTTCTAGAAGTTTTTGAATAATTTGTTTAAATGATTTGGTTATGTTTAATTAAGTTTGTAATATTATGTCGTCCAGAAATCTTAGAATGAGACTAAGAAAAAATAAACAAACGAAAAACGAAAAAATTAGAAAAGAAGCTTTGATTGGATGTAGTTAACACGCCGACAAACTAAAATAACACAACAATTAAGATCCCATAAAAAATTAGTCAACAACAAATAAAATAAAATAAACATAAAAAGCCGAAGTACAAAACATTACAATCTGTAAAACTCAGGACACCACAACTAACACAGAACAGTCAATACTGGGACGAAGACAATGTTCGACACAAGACAGGTTGATATATACATTTATACACTAATAGTTCCAGAAAAATTTCTTCAAACGAATAGTTTTTACGGTTTTTGTACGTATTTAGTTAATGGGTTGCAAAAGCGGACGGTTACATATTTTTTTACAGTTCTTGGGCTCGATGTCCCGCGGTAATAATACGAGATTGGAAAAGTAGACTGCGATGACTTCATGTCTTTCGTATTACAGTTACTCTGGCCGAGAAACCGAGTCGCAAAAACGGTGGCAAAATATCAGGATGTAACTCGGCGTACGTTGTTCGCAGTGCGTAATAGAACGATGGACGGAAAGTTATTTCTCGGTTGTCACCTTCAATTCTGGACTCTGTCCCGCTACGGGACACGTCATGCTTTCGGGATCGCAGGCAGGCTAGCTGCCAAGAAGACGTGCTCGTAGGAAGTGTGTCACGTCTTTCCTGCAGAACTCTACTGTATGCTCTTTACACACTAGTCAGACGTCTGCACTGGGTATACATCTATTAACTATTTACTCGCTCTACGTTGCACACTTTCAAAACACTTCATTAGCAATGAATCATACTTTGTTGCAGCAATAAAATGTTAGTTTAATTTAGACCACAACAGATGAGACTTGACCCAAACATAATTTGCAACTACGTAGCAAATATAACAACAAAAATGCAATGCAATTAGTGTAGTTTAACAGTTATCTTCATGATAAACTTTGATGTAGCATTCATAACGCAATCTTTACGTTGATTAATATTTGCATTGCTGCGGAGGAAATATTATTTTCAATACAGAAAACTCAAAAATCAGATATTTTATAAACCTTCTTGGATGTAAAACAAAATTCCCTTACTGCAAGCTAAACATTATCAAACATTTTGTTGATTTGCTGTAGCAACGACATACAATGCTTGATATTTGTAGATTTTTTTGTACGTATTGGCAATACACTTCTCTGTGACTTTCCTTTTTTTACGTTTCAGATACATATTAAAACCAATACTAGCACTTTATTTAAAAACTGTAACCTAGCGGTTTTCTAGAGACAGTGGAAACGTTTTACAACGTATCAAGTGTTCATATTTTTATCCATAATTCTAGGCAAATGTACTAAATTATGCTAACTGAGCAGCCAATTAGTTAAGTGCGTATAGCACTGCGGTTAAAGTTTTATAATATCAAAGATTTACAACTAATTATTTTGTGGAGACGCAACCAGTCGGCGAGTTACTAAACGGAATCTTAGAAGATTTTTTTTTCAATTGTTTACAACATAATTATTGCATTAGCTGTGGAACATCTATGAACTCCTTACGTTTCCTACTCTTATTACATATAAACCGTATAAGTAACGTTACTGCTTTCTAAACCGAATACTTGATAGTAATTAAACTGTAACAAATTAAATACTTATAAGCATATTCAAATGATCACAGTTTTACAATGAGATTATAACAATATTGCAAGTTTTTAATTGTATTTCTCGTTCTCTGCCACACACTATTTTCCTCATACACACACACATCCAGCACATGATTAGGACGAGTTTCTCTCTGTAATGATCTACCTATAATCCTTGTCATTTAAGTGGCATATTTCTATGTAGAATTGCGATATGTCTTTCAGTGCAAAGCAAGGTACTGAACGAATATTAAAAATATAATACTCGTCTTGCTCACACGGTAGTTCACCGTGTGTATTATTCTTCCTAGGACATGATACCCAGTAAATATCGCTATCACAGAACTGGGTACATTTTTGGCCATTTTATATTTTTAAAATATAACTTACTGTGCAAAATTTAGGATTTTCTATGCACATCGCAGGACGAGACATCGAAGTTGCGGTTAGCGCATTGGTTGTGTGCTCTCCTCCCAACATGTCAATCCGGGTTTAGTTCCCGTTGGGATTTTTTTCGTGTATTCGCTTGTGAAAATCGCAAAGGACAACGCCATTGGTAGGTAGTTTTTCTCGGGGATCTCCAGATTTCCGCGTCCCGTAATCATATAATGTCGATTTACAATATATACAACTATATCATTACATTTACGATGCTATTTACGGAGGGAGGCAAGAATAGTTACAGACATTTATGATTACTTAAGAGCCACTCAATTTAGCTACGACGATGACTGTCCCACCTTGTTTATGATGCCGAGGCTGATGTAAGGAAACGTCCACGGCGGTCGGCACGTCGTATATCTGGACGTCGTGGTGCATCTTGGTAGTGAAGTGGTCCTGGCGACTATATGGGGCAGACAGACCTCGTAGGTAGCGTGACACGCCCCTTTACCGCGCCCTGTGTGGTAACTTGTACCGCTGTTGGAATGGGGAGTTCTGCCTTGAAGTTTGCAGCAACTTATGTTTAATATTATGGAATTCCTGGCCGGGTGGCCTGGTTACAAAACGTTGTGCTAGAACCAGGGTTACATGGTTCATAAGAATACCTTTATTGCTCCATACTCATATAATGTCAACCAGTGCAGGAAACATCGCTCAAAAGCGCTTACCAAAATATTGTAACTTAAAAAATAAATGTTAATGCACTTATTGTTAACAAAAGTACATAAGAGTATTGCCTGTACAGAACTTGTATTACTCATAGCTTCAGTTCAAGAAGTAAAATACGTTCAAACGAAATTCGAAGTCATTATAGCACGAACAATTAAAAATAGACTTCTGATACAAATAAAATCATGTACATTTATTATAACGATATAACTATACTAGAAGCTTCATATAAATAAATATTTATTATTCCATGAAAATCACAATTTGCGATAACGTCTTTCTAACCTAAAAATGTCGATACATTCTTCAGCTCTACAAATACTATAAGCTGCTGAGGACGTTTAGGGGATGGCAGTGATCGTTCATTTGGTCATGCCGATGTAAGTGGTTGCCAAGTTGAACTGCCACTTCCCTAGCACCCTCTCCACTGTCCCGGAAGCTCCCCTTATTTCTACGGAGTTTTGTACGGGGACCACAAAGTGTTTTCCGAGTTAATTGGAGACATCTGGATGCTGGGGTCATTTCCTGTGATGGACCAACATCCAATGATCCAATACGAAACTCTGGGGAGCTGCTTCAAGTTTGGAAGTGAATGAGGCAAGACAAAGTCTCTCTTCTCCCCCTCCGCTCAAGTAACTCCGCTAGATCTGCAATTCGCTTGCTTCCCTTATTTCCGCAAGAAATTTGTTAACCGTGTGGATTATAGTACCTCATATTAAAGCAGCGAAGCATAATATTACAACCATTTTTTGGGTTATAAACAAACCAAAACCGTATGGTATATGAAACATGCAGTTTCTAAACAAATTAAATCAAAAGTAAAAAAAAAAAAATGCAATTGGTTTAAGTTTTATAATTTCACACACTTATTTTAAAAGATAATGTTTTGCAGGAAACATGCAAAATTAATATTAAAGATATACCCTTAAACACTACATAAAACACACAAATATATATACAAATGTTGAATATGCCCTGTACTAAAGCAAGTCTTAGTTACACAATTACGTTAATATTATATATTGCCTTCTCTCAACTGGAATATTCACAGTTTCTCAGTGATTTTTTACTGATTCAAAGCTCACTAATTGAATCTGCGAGTTTCACTAACTGGAAAACTAATTAATTCCACACTAGAAGAATAAACGTGTTTTAATTAACTTATGTAAATCCACTATTTTCTAAGTTACGACATATAAATAAAGGCTTGCAACACAGTTTTAAATAACCTCTAGCATATTTGCCCATTATCGTAACCATTAAACCAACGAAAATAACTGACGAATTGATTTTAATTTAAGACATTTTTACTGTCGTTTACCAGTAATGTGTTTGTGTATTATTTCCTTAGTAGTAAAACTGTAGTTTGTACTAAAGTGTGCATTTTTACAGCAGCGTAACATTATAGTGACTCAGTGAGCAGCAAAACGGAACTGAACATCACTAAAACAGAACTTAACGTTACTTAAACTGAACCATCCACAACAGCCGTGCAAAAAGAATACTTGTTACCACGTTGGTCTGATGTAAACATTAATTATATTTAGGTGTAACTTATCAAAACACATAATCCACTTTAAACTGGCGAATAAAAATTAGTAACAAGATTTATATGGAACGGGTGATATGACATTAAATTTTATTTCCTGCAGACTAAGATCAAGTGAAATTGTTGACATATTTTTTTCGCTAGAGACTTAAACTGTAGTTTTCCGTTTACAGATAGCTTAGTAGAATTTGTATTGATTAATTATTGAAGTAGATCTGCTTATTTATCCAGTTGCCCAATTTGCTGTGTCCTCGCATTTTTGACAGTGAACATTGACAAAACAACAGACTTGTCAGTGAAAAACCCTGCAACTTATTGAAACTAGGAAAATTCCACGTATTATAATCTAGAGAGTGTATATATATATATATATATATATATATATATATATATATATATATATATATATATATATATATATATATATACATGAATGTGTGTGCGTACGTGTGTGTAATTAGTAAAACTCGATAAAGACTTGCACACCGTTTTTTTATTGCAGGAATTTTCCGAACTTCTGCGTAGTCCTAGAAGCGTAATATTTTTAGATAGTTTTCAATGTACAAATTTGTTACAATTTTACTTCCTGTAAATAAATAATTATACTAGATTAGTTAATTCGTACCTTCAAAAGAAGTAACCATTTTAAATTCGTTGTTATTTAAAGTACACACCTAACGTAAAACCGATAACTCGTATTTACTCAAACCGTGGCTGATTTAATAATGTTACTCTTAAAACGTACGAAAATAACAACTATTATTTCATGTAATGTATATTGTAGAAATATGAATTATGTTAAATGATATAGTATGTGGTTTGCGAAAACGTATTCTAACTATAAGGACTATAGAAAGTACTGTCATAAACGCTGAACAAAACCACGATGAAATTGAAAGAAAAAAGTTTTCCGTCACATGCATAAAAATCATTCTTAAATTCTTAGGTACTTAGCTAAGACAAGTTAAAATATATGCTATGCTTTAAATTTTGTAATGTTTTATAATTCCTTCTATGAATAACCAATTAATTTTCATTTTATAAATGTTCGTGTTCTATGTGATTTTGGTTATTAATAGTTACCAAATAAACCAGGAACTTATTGTTTAAGCTTCTCAATATACAGTATAGGAAACACGGTTATGTTCGAGTAGGAATTAAAAATTTAAATTTCAATAATTTAAATTTAAGTAATAACTTAATAAAATGTGCCACGTTTGTCTCCTTGTTTCGGCGTGGCAGTGCAGCTTTAAATAATAAAATATTTTATATCAGCTCGTTATATAGTAACATACGTTATTAACCAAATTTTATTTAGTAATAAAAAAACATTATTTTATAATTTGATACGAGTATATTTACGTTACTAAACAAGGCCGCGGGACACAGAAACATTTGTAATGTACAATATGATAGTTATTACTAACAGTATTGATAAATACACACTTCATTGACATAATAAGTATACTTCTAACATATTTTAATGCCACCCGATATATTTGTTCTACTAAGATTATTTAGGTTTTATAGATAATTTTTTTTCATATATTAGGGAAAACAATTAATTAAATCAGAGGCTGTCCAACATGTAGGAAACGTAAGGACGTTACCTATTACGCACTTAAAAAGCATTGCTGTGGGTTTGTAAGTATTTTTCTTACTAAATTATTGCACATGTGCCCATTGTGTCAACGTACAATAAGAAAATACATTCAAACGATGACGGAATCGTAGATTCAATACATAAGGTTAATTAGAAAAAGTATTTCGGATCCCCTCAAAATGGCTAAAACCGCTTTTTTAACTCGTTAAATCTGAAAATAAAACTACTTTCAGGATTCGAATGAAAATACTGTAGAAACATGCAATGAACTTTGCTCAAAACTTTCCACCAATGGAAAGATGGAGTCACCACTGAAAGTGCCAGTCGGGCGAGTGATCTACGAGACCACTGCAACCGAGGGTGTGAATAAAACCCTCAGTGTATAAATCTATCAACAAAAACAAAATTATGTATTTAAATTTTATTGTCGTGCTTGTCTTCTAACATTGTTGGATAATAAAAAATAACACTACTTAATTCAATGTTTGTATGGGAAGTCGATTAAATATTACATCTGATTTCTACCCGTCATTTATTTTTTAAAATATATATATTAAGTTATGTATTTGTCACATGAAATCTCGGAAATAGGCGAACGTATTTTTCTAACATTGCTTGAGAAAACAAATATTAATTAACGTTATTTTGTGTACAGCTAAATTTGTATCGAGCACAAAAATATTTGGAAAGTATTCCTCAGATTTATCGTGCTCAAAATTTTTAGAGGGCCACCGTTAAAAAAAAAATCCGAATACGGTATGAACAAAATACATCAATCAGAAGTCGATAGGTGCTAAATATATACTGAGTTTGGTAATATTAAGATAATGGCTGATTCAGATATCTCATGGTATCATAAATTATTTAAATAACTTCTACTGGATAGTTGTAAACACGACATGAACAAAACGCTTTAATGTGATTATGCCTTACTCAGCACTTAATGTAAACCGAGTTTGATAACATTCTGAAAAACTGTTTTTTATGTACCGTGTAGTTAGTAAAAGTTCGAGCAGCTGACATTTTTTTTTACAAAAATGGCACGAACAAATCACATCAAATTCATGTCAATTTAGTAAGAATTATTTGCGTGCCGAGGTTCGTGAAGCACTAAACAATTGTTCCCTAAAAATCTTTAATGACCAAATATGTTTAAATAGCCTCCATTTAAAAATACGAACACGTTATGAACAAACAATTTTAAAGCCGAGTCACTTTAGTAATAACATTAGACTGTTCGTACCGAGTGTGATGAAATTCTGAAAAACTGTTCTTAAGGTATTTCGTGTTCAAAAAAAGCTGGTATCACCGCATTCTGAAAATATGAAATCTTTACTAACGAAATACACAAAAATCAAGTCAGGCTACTTAGTACTTACTATGTGTGTAGAATGACTGACAAAATTCTTTAAAATATAATTATTAAAATTATTTAGATTTTCGTGGTTGAAAATTGTTAAAGGGACTGCAATTGTAATAATATATACACGGCATTAACGAAATACATGACTCAAGTCACCGTGCTAAATAATATAAGTCGAACGAGTCTTGTAAATTAAAAAAAAAAAGGTTTCCTTCAACATTGTAATAAAAAATGTTAAAATGTCAGTCATTTCGAACTACAAACGCGTATGAGCAAACATTTTTTAAGTTGTTTTATCTATGTCTGTACGAAGTTTTATGAAGTACTAAAAAAAATTACTTATGTAGCTTGTGTGATCGAAAAATTTCTGTTATGATAACATTAATAAGGAATAAAAATAAAGGAGTCATGTATAAAGGCATTGAAAATTAAGATAATATAAGTGTAATAATGTTAATGACAGATCAGGCAACTTTTTCGGCGACTTCATATGTTATGATTAAAGTCTAAAAGAAACATACAATTATCATCATTGAAACCTCTACAGTCTAAATGGCTCTGTCTTTCATTTAGAAAACTGTATTTAAAACATGTTTTAACAATAAATGAAAACATACCTGTAACACTTATTTTTTTTTTACGTTTTATCTAAGGGATAGTCAGCTTGTAGTTTGGCTGTATATATTATACGTACATGTTTTGTTTGTGTATGTTATATTAGTTAGAGTATTTTTAGAATAATAAGAAAAGTTTAAGTAGCAAGAATATCTGTGCTGCTTGAAAATGAGAGGGAGAAATACGAATGAAGGCACTGAAACCTGAAGTTATTAAGGTCTCGCTCGTTAGTTTTGCAGTGGTTTCGAAAATATTTTTTAACGCAAATTAATACATACATCAAAAATTCATTCTTACTGTTTTAACACGTATATATCATAGTTTGTAGCTGAATTTTCCTGTTGCTATACACCACAGGGATTTTTAGATTTTGTCCCTGAAATAGCACATATTTAGTTGTCAAGATAAACCAAAATGAAAATAAATAACTTTTTGTTAGCAAACGGTAAATTATAAAAAAAAAAAAACGCCCTGGAAAGATTGTGTACCGTACGACTGTACGCAGTCTTAATTTTTTTCAAAGCATTTGGTTAAAAAATATTCGAGTTATTTGCAATTATTTGAAGTAAATGAAATATCGTGACCTTAAATGGGGCCCATTGCACGTGGTTATCTTCAACGTGACCCATAAAGTAAGCAACGTAATTTCATATGTGCTTATAAAACAATTGTAATGAAGTGATCAGTGGTTAGATATCATGGCCGTTTGGTCAAGGTTTCCGAATTCGGTTCTCAGCCGAGGAGTTGTAATTCAAATACTTCCCGGGTTCAGGACTGGATGTAGTGTTTGTCGTTCACCATCATCCCCTTGGAAGGAAGTGGAAACAACCACATGATCATCCTTGCTTTAAATTCCCATGTGACCCCACTAAGGCCGTCATCTTCCAGACAAATTAATGTAAGTGGTATTAGATGTGATGAAGCATAGGTTTAGTTATTTTTTTTAATTCAGAAAAGATATTATAGGAAATTCACACGGGCAAACCAATTTTAGTGGATTGCACACATTTATATTGAATTACTGTAGCAGTTTAACACTGGTATATTTGTTTTTCCACAAAATAATGTTGCGAAATGTAGGAAGTATCAACAAAAATTGTATAGCTGCCACGTTAGCTTTTTCTAGTGTACGCTTACGACATCTGTTCATTGCTGTCTTGGAAATAATCTCATAAATATGGATAGTTGGTGAAATATTATAGGTCTACCTCAAAATGTGTCCATAGGGAACAAAATGGTAAAATGATGATGCGTTGGTCCTAGATAAGGTAATGTAAATATATGTGTTGCCTATATGGTATCTTGTGCAGAATTAATGTATTCGAAACGAGATGTTGAAAAGTTAAAAATAAAAACGAAGCATTTTTAAAATAATTATTGACAAATATCGGCGAGGTATTTGATATTAAGACTCGCACTTAAGGTGACTTCCGTAGATAAGTTGCGTTTGATTGTGAGGCATGAAGGATGTTATAAACCTGCGCATGTCACAAGCCACTCATCAAGCGTATGGAGCTTTAATGATATTATTTTCCTACGAGACTTTATGCGGCGACCATACCTTTGTTTTTAAGACAATTTTAAGACGTGTGTTTAAATGTGTTGTAATGTGTTCGTTAATACGTTTTTTAAGGAACTATTCTACATGCTCTAACTGTGCAAATCTACGTAAAGAAAACCCACGACGGAATGTCGTTGTGAAGACACGATGTATATCAAAACACTGTTGTTAGTAATGTTGATAGCAACAATAGTGATTAAAATATGGAACTGAAGGAAGCATGGTAAAGTTAAAGAAAAATAGTAAATGTATGGGATGTGTTACAGCCGTACGGATAAATTTCCTATTTAGAGAAAAGTTTATTACATAAATTAACTGAACACTGAATGTTTTTGGCAGTAGCAATACTGTATTTTAAAATAACATCAACCATAAGAATATGTCGTTTCTTAGAAAGAAAAAATTTATTTACGCGCTAATATTTATTAAATTTTACATCTAACGTGTTATATTCTGTGTTTGTTCTGAATAGGGCATATAGCATTTCCATTTACAGGGGCAATGTATTACAATAACATTTTCCTGCTTAATACGTAAATTAATGTATTAAATTATATGAAACTTTAAATATGTAATATCTAAAATGCATCTAAGATACAGTTGATATTATAAAAAATGGATTTTTATGTTACGTTAGTTTTATTAAGCAAGTTATTATTCATTCAATATATTTGCACTTGCAAGGTAAAAATTATGAGACAAGGTATTTGTCAATACATCTTATTTTCAAGTATTAAATATCGTTCTAAGACCGGAAATTAAGAGACTGGTTTAGTGTTTTTGATATGAAACATTTATTTTAAAGGACTCTTAATTCGTAAATATATGCTATATATAATACAAATCTCACGCAACTAACTAACGCAAACCAAATAATTAGATACAACTCATTATACTTTTTCGCATACGTGCAGAATAACCAGAGTAATGTGTAGTTGGTCCATGACTGAATACATTTTCAGTGTTATCATATGTCTAGTGTTGCCATATTTTTTAAACTCCCTTTACTCCAAAACTGTAAAGAAGGGAAAAGGAAAATATAAAAAATAGCTGACCTTGTAAATATGATATTGTGTAGTTAAAATTATATTTTAAGTTGCATATACGAGCTGTCAAATAACAAACGCATAATAAGCACACCATTTGAATACTGGGCTAAATCGGAGACGAAAATGTTGTACAACAGTTTTTATTAACCTTGTGGCAACATAGCACTGTAGTTAGTTCCCTCTTGCGCTCCACAGATGTGTTACTTATCTTACTACCACTGTGACCTGCATATTACGGGTGCAGGTTAAAATCTCGAGCATTCCAAACATGTTTCTACGTTTACTTGACACAACATACATAAAATAACACCTAGACGTGGTGCCCAAGAATTGACTTTCTCCGTGCAGTGTTGCCAAACTGTGCACGTAAAATACCGGACGATGTTTTGCCAGTTACGTTTTCGTCTCCATTTTAGCACAGGATTCACATTGTGTGCTTATCATGCGGGTTTTTTTTCTGGCCAGGCTGTATAAATGTGAAAGTCTGTCTGCCTGTCAGTTTGTTACGCATACGTTTCCCTATACTATCATTTCGGCTGGTTAGAAATTTTGGTAAGTTGTGAACGTGGTTGCGAAGTTTTTCTTCGAAACATTTTGTATGAAAGGTCCGCAAATCATGTGAAAAAAATCTATTGCTTTAATGTTTCTTGAACGGATATGATGATCCTAAACATAGTTTTGTACAATTAAGCATTTAAAAAAATCCTTAGTTTTAGAAAGAGTTAAAAAATGTATTAAACTCATTTGAGTCATTATTGATTACTTTTATAGTTATGAATGTTATTATTACTTACATCAAATATGGAGAGGAAAATGGTTTCTATCAATAATTTTTTATCAGTTCGTTGGAAAAAACTGTACTTGAGAACAAGTAAAAAAAACAACATATTTTTACGCATTATATAGGATAATTTGGAGCACTTAGAATGATCGTTTGCGTGACTAAAATATGCATATGAAAACTACGTAAACCAGGTCGTTGGAAATAGCTAGTAAAATTATGGAACGTAGTGATAGGGCTGCGTACAACATTTGTTGATTAAATATCTCATAGGAAAGTTTTCTTGCTCGTTTGTAACTATCAATGGCTTCTAAGGAAATTACGTACTTTACTAACATAGCATAAGAAATTTAGAATAATACGTTGTGTTCTCGTTAACCACCACTCTCAAACACACTTACTAAAAATTACTTATTTGATATTTAAAATTTATTTATTTTAAAAATACATATTTTTTCTCTCTTATTTGATACAAATTTACCTTCATCTTATAACTCAGCGCTCACGTGGCATTGAAAACCAATGAAACATATCGCTATTTTACCAAAAAGATAAATTTTGAAGGCCGTTTTAGTAGTGTCAATCTATTCTGTATTTACCTCTAGACACCGAAACGTAGCATTTTACCTCAATATTGTTACATATTTTGATTGCCTTTATTTATAAACCAGCGATATTCATTTTTTGTAAACAATATAGGCCTACCTTATTGATTCTAGCGCTAGAAACGAATAATTTATGATATTACATTGCATATATTTATTCACTAACGTATTCTTTCAAAAACTATTATTTTTAATGTTGTGAAATTTGTTTTATGCTTTTTTTTAACGATTTTGATTTGCTTAGAGCCAAATTCAGTGTTGCTTAAAATGTGTAAAACGGTGTTGTGACGCGAGAGGCCACAATGTTTCCACGCAAGCTCGCAGTGTGTGCGCAAAGCGCGTGCAAAGTTAATTACCGCAGCAGCTGATCAGAGAAACAGTTGGGGAAACCAGCCCCGTGCGCCCTCTTCCCAGCCTCACGCGTGCGCGACTTTCTAAACAAACCCAGAATAATGTCAATAAATTCAATTGCACGTTTACAATGAACTGGCAATTTATAATCAATATTTTCATAGTTGATGTAAACAGCGTGGCGCGTGCCACTAATTGGACAGCTAATTAGCTCGTATCATTCATAACAGCCTGCAGCTATTGTTCCTTGTAGGGTTAAATACAAATGAGCAAATGCCTTTCCCCAGAGTTTCTAGACATTATGGAGCCACTCTTCGCAAGAGAAAATAATAGTAACCAAGTAAAATATTTAGCATTTGTTCGGCAAAACGTTATTTTGGCGTACAACTGAAAAGTATCGAGTTATATAGAATTGCTGTTTGTTTTAGAACTTCTTTAAATTTTTCAACTTACACCGTGATAAACATATTTTACCATATAATGACAAATTGCTTTGAAACACGGATTGTGGGAATTTAATTTTCAATTTAAAATTACATTACTTATTTTAAAGACTCTAATTATGCACAGACAACTAGTGTAGGTTGTTTTAGCCAAAAAGTTTTTAAAGACATTTATTCTAGCCAAAATTTTGTAATAAGTATTAATTATGACATTTTGTCTTGTTGTGTATTTTGGGGATAGTTAATTATAAAAATAACATAATTCATCCCCACGAATGTCATATTTACAATAAATACACCATGAAACCATGCACAAAAACACAGTCAAAAAAGTAATATCACAATTAACGAAACAATTATTTACATTTGCATTTTATCAAAATCGGTTAAATGGAGCTTATATTACTTGCGTAAGTGCTGAACACCAACATTTATATTTATACAGTAATTCTTTGAAAATATTTAGTTATTCTTTAAATGTTAGTAGTTGAAAAATTTATACCTGCTTGCTTGTATAGAGCTTTAATGAAATGTGTCTTTGCAATTCAAAATTGTTTTACTCTTTTCAATAATAAATAAAAGCATTCATTTTGTGTGCCTTAGGGGAAAAAAATGACTACTAAACTTTACGTACGGGTAAGCGTTTTGAGAATGTCGATAAATGTCAGTAAAAACTATTGTGGTGCATCGGCCAGAACAAATTAAATACATTTATTTAGTTAATACACAAATTTGTGGTATTGCGGTAGACTTAATTTTCGTCCTCCCGTACATGGGGCAAGTTGCACAGAGTAAAGATGAAAACTCACTATGACTATTTAAAAATATCGCGTTTCCAACTATACTTTACTGTAAAAGTATACTTTGTGTCTATAAATACCACTCGCATATGATTACAAACTACACACATGAACGGCAATGGCATTATCCTAAGCAAAATATAAGTCGACAACATGCAAACTAATAATGATCAAAATGCTTTCAAAGGCCGGTCCTCGCTTTTAAAGTAAATCAGTTTATCATTCAGTTTCTGGGACATATTAAAAAAAAAAACAGTGACCATTTGAATACATACAACTGGAAGAATACCTATAACTTCAGCAAAACTTGTCGCTTCAACAAAATTTGTTTTTAAATGGGAGCTACGCCTCATATTGCATAGAATTGCGTGATGTGAAATGGTAAGAGGAGTTCTGATCACAGATTAGAAATCAGCATAAAAAACATTGCCAGCTGTTGCCGTAAACACTTTTGCATTTGTAAAATTCGAATTCCTGAACGTTGGTCCTGCGGACTATCTGTTGGTACGTCCGAGCATCGCTACGTGAAATTGAAGAGCTGGATTCCAAACTATCCTAAGTCACATTTAATCATTTTGGAGATCCAAATAATGCATACAACATTCTCTTATTCGTTTAAATGTGCACGTTCGTGTACTTAAAATACATATATGTACAAGGAACGTGGCAGAAGTATTGGTCACTATGATGAAAATATGTTTTATTTTAATAAACTGTTTGGATTCCAGTCCTTCAATTACATCTCGCTTAGTAAGCGTTGCTGACCTTTCAGGGACAATTATTTAATTTTGTAATAAACATTCTGAATGTTCAAATTCTTTAAAAATAATAAATTTTAGGCTGATTACGCAATATTTTAACTACAGCGTGCTTTATACGAGTATATACCCACTAGCACTGGCATCACGAATGTGTTTGCAATTACATTCATCCAAATGTGCGACAGTACACCAGAGTCCACGGAGTGTAGCCTATTAGTGAGGTTGTGACGAGTATTATTTAAGTATCGTTGTTTACAGTGGTACAATACGTGTCGGTAGACGAATAGAGAACAGATTGATTTGCTGCAGGATAGAATGTCGGAAACTATGCTGTTACGCACTCGATCAAACAACGTTTTCGAACTCTGAGAGAGGACTTAAGGGACACCGACTATTTACGCTCTGATATTTGCCGTTTTGAGTATTTTCGCAACTGCAGCGTGTTATCTTACGCTTGCTATATTCGTTCCTAGCTTTAGTTCAGACGTGTTGTACAGTATTCAGATATTGTACTGTGTTTTCTGATCTGCATACAGCATTTCTATCAAGTACTCGGAAACGGTACTGGCCGACAAATTAGTTCCTGTCTACCAGCACTCATCAAGTGACCCGAAGGCATCACTCAACCTGAAGGTTGCACAGCATTTCCTTACAAGAATCTGCAGATAATCCAGGCATTAGCTGCTTCGAACTACCCATGACTACAGCGTTTACGAAGGGGTTGTTTCGGTTGCGCTTCTAAAACCAGTCTTCCTTTCTCTGGCATTATACGCCGACTAATGCACTGTCACGCAAGTCTGCATTCTGGAACTCCAGAGTTTTACGCCTCATTTACTGCCAACGCAACCTATAGGATCGATCTAGGTTAAATTCCTACCTACAATGTTAGACGTGATGCCTTACTACTGCAACAAGATATGATCTGCAACATGTCGGAGTTCCTGTGCATTTAGATATAAATGTGTGACACCTACCTCGACAACGCATTTTAATACTGATGATGAATGGGTGGATGGGGCTTTCTGTCATGGCCCTCGCCATCACCGGTTCTTAACGTTATTTTATTCCATTTTCTGAACGTACTGTGAAAAGAAACTCGTTAACAAATCCTGCAATATCTCGAGGGATGAATCTCATCTCACGAATTCGCGAAGTGACTAAGATCGTTAACTCTCATCTGCTCATATTAAGCAACGCGCATGCATAAATTTCTTAACAACTAATTTAAGGTACGTATTTAAACTGGAAGTCTACATTTGGACCTATTCGGTAATTTACTGCGTAGTTTAATGTTCTTGTTGGTATTATTTGCTAAATTCACACTCTTTAATAAATATCAATAATTTTTACACGCTTAATTTTCACGTTACCGAAAGCATGCATTTCCATACATTGGTCAGTTCTTAAAAATTTCCTTTTCTGCTTAATGTGGATGCATGCTAGATGAGGATTAAATTCTCAATGAAGCAGCCAGGGCTACGAAAGCATGTAATTATTTTGGGAATATTAATATAATAATTATTTCAAATGAAACAGAAACAAATTGGTTCGAAAGTAACTTACAAAACAAAGGTTTCTTACCTTCTTTATTAGTAATTTTGTGACTCTTAACACGTCATTATATTTGTAATCCCAAACTGTTAATCAGCGCTTTTCAGATCTTCTTGTGTTATCACAATAACCTTAATGACATTTAGAATTAGTAAATTCTATAGGTTTGGTTACCTTCAAGCGATTGGCTTTGAGTCGACAGCAAACTGCTAATAGTTGCACTTAAAACACGTGATATGATCGTTATAGTATGGTAAAGGAATAACATATATTCGTGGTCCCGAAGTACTTAGATACGATGAACTTTAAGAGAAGTTCTTGCTTGCAACATGCACGGTGTTTACAGAGTATATGGCGTGCTATACATTTAAATGCAAGATGTGTTCCCAGCCAATTTATATATTATAATTACACACACTTCAAAATGTTTCTTCAAATTTATAAAAATTTGTACAACTATTAAAATACAATAAAATGTCGAAACTAATACGACTCCTCTTGAAATTTTACCATACTTATCATCAATTAAATTATGTGTTCACTGCATAAAGTCCCATAGAAATAAAGAAAACTACGAAAACAAGCCAAATACATTCAGTGCTCTGTGCATAAATGCAACATTATCCCTGATACACCATCATTGTCTCCCACATCGCTTCCCTAGGACGTAACATTAATCATACACAGGTAGAACAGCTATATAACACTCGCCTCATATTATGTACGACACGGGTTCGAATAACAGTCTGGATGTGGTGATTTATGTTTTCCAGAGTTTATAGAAATCCCTGCACTTTAAAGCTGGGATGGTTGTTTAATACAGACCCAAACCGAATTCATTCTCCTTCACCAGTGTACCTGTACCGGTGCCAAAAAGTTGTACGCAATTTTCGGAAGACAATGCAAAGACAAAGCTTTTCTTTGTGAGCGAGATATTTTGATCAGCACTTAACATCAAAGTCTTAAGCGCTGGTGAGGGGTGACATGATGTGAATATAAAGTAACACCGTAATAAAGGGGTGAGAGAAGCGACGGATTACTGAGAAAACGTACCGATCAATGGCATCGTACAGTACGATTCCCACATGCGAAAATCCATGCCCCACCTCGCCAGGAATCGAACCCGGATCGCCTTGGCGGGAGATTAATGGTCAGACCATACGGCCACTGTGGCCCCTTCTCTTCGTAATTTGGCTGTACCAGTTGTAACAACATTTGAAACTACATTATTTATAAACAAATATCTATGTTGAGAATGTTCACAAAAATCGCCGAAGAACTCCGGCAGGTGATTCCTTGCGAAAAATAAAACACGAACTATATTAGTCACGGTACGTAACCGTAATAATAAGAGAATAACAGGCCACTGAAATGAAATTTGAGCACTTTAATAGCCCCACAAACCGAAAACTGATCGACGTAAACTGATAATTCAGATTATAACTTCACGTTAAAGCAACCGACAATCCAACAGCAAACACTGGTTGATACCTTCTACCGTTACGAAAAGAAAAGGGGTGGCCACCCTTATATTTCTCACAATTTTTTAACAACAGGATAATTTCACATTTGAAAGTTAATTTTTGGGTAATTTGACCTGAGTGATGAAAAAGTTCTCTTGTAGCGACTCTCTAGGACACATAATTCTCGTGCAAAACGCACGTGAAAATTGGGCGTAATGTTACTGAGCCTAGCGCGTGGGCAACACTGCGTACATGAGTGTTTTAGCCTACTTTTCGAAGAAAAAACTAGGCTTTTGAGATCACCTTTCCGTCTGTGTGTGAGTATATGTGAAGTGCCGTGTGTGTGTGTGTTGGTGTATGTACGTGTGTGTCCCTAAAAACTTTTGAACCAGTTGACTGAATTTCATCAAATTTTGTGTACATATACAACAATTTAACCTGACTTGACATTTATATATTTCGTTAACGCCATGTTCATATTTTCAAAATGGCGGCCATTAAAAAATTTTTGGTCAAACTAGACATCTAACTAACCGTACTTTAGAATTTCATTAAACTTAGTACACTTATACCACAATCGAAGTTGACTTGACTTTTGTGTATTTCGTTTATTATGTTTTTATATTTTGAAAATTGTAGCAATTTTTGTATTTTTAGCATTGTATTATATATTTTGGGCAGTATTTTTCTGAAAATCTTCGAACTTGGTACACATAAACTACATCAAAAGCTTACATGACATTTCTGTATTTCGTCAGAAAATGACGCCCATCTTTATATTTTTCGTACAGTAATAGGCTAAATATCTTTGAATATATTGTTTTCATTTTTTCATCAAACTTAGAACATATATATTGCATACAAACCTAACTAAATTTTGTGTATTTCGTTTGTGATTATGTAATATTTTGAAAAAAAAAAAAAAATATGGCTATTTTTATCTTCATTAGTTCATCATACGACTAAATCAAACTTATAATTTAATATTCCTAGGTTACATAAACGATGTTGACTTTCACGGTTAATTTGCACCCACTTCGAAGAAAGCAATCTTATCAGTTATACTGGTAACTTAATTGATTTGAATGTCGTTGTACAATATTTTTTCAGTAAGATTGTTGTGTCCAATTTACCCCACGTTTTGCGTGGTAAGATTTTTACGGCGATCCCTGGCAAGTTCAACCAGGATTGATCACATGTGGGAAATGTGGCGGACATTGCTGTTGGCCGGCGGGTTTTCTCGGGGATCTCCTGTTTCCTCCGCACTTTCATTCCGGTGCTCCTCCATACTCACATCATGTCATCCCCCCCCCAAGGCGATAAAACTTCGATGTAGAACGCTGACGAAAATATCTCACTCACTACACACCGACGCCAACGAACTGTAGCAGGAATTTCTGTAGGGTCTGTGGTGAAGCAGTCGCCCCACTGATCGCCTCCCGCCTTAACGTTACCACTTGTGTGGACGTATTTTGTGACATCGAGGTCATGTAGTAAGGAAGCTGTAAGAACCAGACAATTCACACATCACGCCTCCCCTCTAGCCACAAGACACAAGTCTCTGAACTGGCGTGCAGTATTCTCGCCAACAACTCGTCTCTATGGGACATTCAGTGGTAACCCTATCATTTCATGACGTTATATTACGATACACGAGAATTATACACACCTTTGCTCTTTAAATGATTCTGCACTAAAATTTTAACGCTTAAACAACACCGAAAATATACCCATTTTTACAGATTTGTCCGCGAGAAAATATGATTTAATGATTACTGGTAAAAAGGAGATGATTATAACAAACTACTTTTTTTCCCGTGGTGAATAATTCCTACTATACAAAACACTAATTCCAAGTGATTTGACAACACTAATGACGATGGACGCGAATGGATGTGAACACAGAAGACAGGAAAGAAAAACACAGATGAAATGAATAGCAGTCTTCCATATATATATATCAACACGTGCAACGTTTCAAGATCTGAGATTTGCTCCCATCTTCAGTCACTAGTACAAACTGAGGAACTTCAGCAGACCGATTGTGACATCTGTAAAAACAAGAATCTTACAAGGGAGACACGCTTAATTATAGATCAGACAATGACTGCAGTTACCTCCTGATTGGCCGCACAGAATGTAGGCCCTAATGGGTTCATATGCAGGTATAAGTGAATCTTGCTCGGTTGGTTTACTTAATATTCGATTAGTTGAAAAATAATAATTGCTTGACACATTCGTTGATGGCAGATTTTTTTTTTCATTTTTGTCAAAGTCCCGCTTACTCTTACGAAGGACTGACGTGGTAATGTCTAGGGGTCTTCGTATTGTACAACAATTAGAACTTCAAACGGTAGAATGTATGGTTCATTCTGGATAGGGCTGGTGTGAGTGAAGCTTCGTTTTGACATCCTCTTCAAAAACTACTTGATCGTGAATGTTTAAATAATCCTCCTTACTGATCAATTTCCAAGACGAGACTGCGAAGATGCTTGATAGTATAAGTTAGCTGCTAGACAATACTTAGTGTACTGCTCGCTTGTCTCCTGTGACACCATATTTAATTGCATTAATCTTATTCTGATCTTTTCAAATGCAGTCGCAGAGTGATTTCTTCATTTTGAAAGTTCACCAATTTTTTATTCTGGTCCTCATTCAATACAATGATTTTACGTGTGTTCTTCGCGATGACCAGAGTGTAAAAAGAGGTGAAATCATAAGTAAATATGCATGTAGTATACTGTTAGATTTGCAATTGTGATATGTATCACTGGCCAAGTTATAATTTAGCTGTATCATATTAACTGGCAACGTATTTACTGATAACGATAATTCATGGACTATCCCAGCTTTCCGAACAATTATTTCGTAGCTTTAAAACATGCTCTTCGGAGTGTTGTAATTACCTCTTTGTTTGAACATTATTCAAAAAGGCATAACTTCTTCGATGTATCTTGCAATAACATTTATTTCACAACACCCAACAGGTAGTTACTTCTTCTCTGCTGTTGTCAATTCTTGCGAGAAAGGGCATATAATATCTTCCATCAATATTGTGCACAGCAGTGCATTTATAAAAAAACTACCACCATTATCCCTCCATATTCAATTATTTAAAATGCACATCATGTAGCTACGAGCTATGCCATGTGAAGGTAAATGCTATACATATGACTTATGGTTTCCATTTTGTGCATAATATTCTTATTTGCTAGGATGAATAAGAATCCGAAGAAACAAGTGGCCAAAGTTACAGGTGTTTGGCGATTGTTCTAGTTAATAATTGTATTAAAATGTAGTGTTATTAAAATTTTAACAAAGTTATTGTGGTGGACAAAAATTTTCGAATCTGTAGTAATATTCGGCTCTTTTTCTCCTTTCTATATGCTATTCAGTGTCTCAGGACATTTAGTGATATCCATGTTAGTATTAGCACATGCATTTGGATTGTTTCTTAGGGGGAAATTGTCTCTCATGTAAATTCCTCGGAAATTAGTTATTTTGAAATACTAGGCATAATCTTTAAACTTCACGTTTGTAAGGGGTAATAGCAGGGACTTCAAGACCTTTTCCCACATCGATGCATCACTCTTTCTCCTCGTACAAGGTATGGATGCAGTAAAATACCGTTGCGGTATTTTTTCTTCATTTTTTATGATTCAAATCTTTGCAATGTGATGATGAGCCTCAGTCAACAGTTTTCGTGTATTTCATGCAGTACTGACTGCAACTGTAATGCCACTTATAGCACTAATTAGATGGCCAAGGGTCATCATAGCAGGAAGGAGGAATTGTAGGGATTCACCAATTGCCATTTACTTATT
The DNA here is from genome assembly GCA_003012365.1 of Medauroidea extradentata. Classification (NCBI taxonomy): domain Eukaryota; kingdom Metazoa; phylum Arthropoda; class Insecta; order Phasmatodea; family Phasmatidae; genus Medauroidea; species Medauroidea extradentata. The sequence continues at coordinate 42,473 of PNEQ01073263.1, read as the reverse complement.
CTTGTCCACCTTGCTGTGTTTCATATTTAGTAATGCAATATTACTTGCTGAACATTCTTATTATCGTTGCGGATGAATTTGCTCTGCACGTTAAAATTGTTCGGGTCTTGTACCTTCGTTTTGAGAAGCTGCAAACACGTTCCACACTTAACACGAAGAACCCCAGGCAGTTACATATTCTTCGAGGCCAGTGTCAGCCTGTCAGCTGATTAGTATGTCTCGTCGACTCTCATAAACAAAGTATATCGGTTTCGTGCCTAAATTCAAAATTTTTGAAATTATAGATTGTAGTCCTCATTGCGCCACTTACCAGCTCCTTCCAGTGCAATGTTGCCTCGAGGCTACTTGGCAACCTTTTGTATAGCTTTGTTTCTGGACCACAAAACTTGTATCATGATATATCTATCTTTATACTATTGATAAATGGGTATGCGGTCCCTTGACCAACGTTGGTGTTACTTCCTCGAGGCATTACACAACAGTAAGCAAAAACATACAAATAATCTTCTTTTATATATTATTATTTCAGTACACTAGTGATCGTCAAACATAAAGGTACTCGCCCTGTATATGGTACAGATATTTATGGGGAATCAGCTCGCGAATTATTGTGATCTGTTGCCTAACACTGTTAGATGCATTATTGTGGATCTTTGGATATCTATGAAGATATAAAATTATCCGAGTTTACTCGAAAAAATTAATAAACATTGATTCCCAAAAGTTCACCCATACTCTAAATTGTTCCAGCTGTAGATTTACTAACGATTTAGCCATATTCTGCAAGGCTATTAGAAGACATTCGGTCGTTTCCATCCAGTGACAAAGGACTAGTTTTTATGGCGCGAAAAGCAAAACCAAAATGTTTTTGTATTTTACGACATTGCTTGTGAGAAACGGACATGCATTTTAGAGGAATTTAGCTTGGCACGATTTGATGGAGTGTATTATGTGTACTTTTGCTAGACTTATTCGTTTTCATTTAAACAACAGCTTTATAAGAAGTCTAATTTGTTGATGGTGATTTATATGGGAGTTACTAATTGTTGCCATAGGTGTAACAATCACATTAACACCCAAATGTTTGGTGAAATTTAAGAAGTTGTGCTCCCAAAGTTGGAAGGGCAAGATAGCATTCTTGGTGGTGGTGAAATATTGCCCTCTATAAAATAGGACGTATTGACGAGGGTTCGATCAGTTTACTGTTGATTATTGATAACGAGTTTCAGCATATCAAAATTAGGTCAGAGCATCATAAAGCATCGTCTAAGTAAAGAAGATAAATGTGGTTGTATGGTTGTAAAGAGCGATGAGGCTTGTGATATTTGTAGAAGATTCATTTTAATTGTTATAGAAACTTAACACCTCCAATATGTGACTGTGACTCATCACGCCTAAGAAGTACACAAGGAGATTTATGAAAAAACTGTAAATGTTACTAAAGGGACATAACCATTTGTTTCAAATCTATACTTCACAGCTATAAGTGGAAATCGAAATGTGAAAAAGAGATTGTTCGCGACTTGATGTAAGTGTACGAATACTTTGAGTATGTTCACCGAACGATAACATTGTGGCAATGCAAAACTGAGAAAATTGTTAAAATAATATAGAGGAAATGTATATATGAATTTAACAATTATATTGCTCGAATTACATCTAAGACTGGTGTGGGAAAACTAAGATAACTACTGGTTTAACAAAGTAATCGTCTGCAATTACTTGAAATGAATATTTCATCAACTCACACAAATGGCAGCTGCAAGTTTTTGCCACTACAATGTCGGCACATTGTGAATCGCTTATATCAGGTAGTAGTATATTCCCTCGAAAGTATTTACCTCCTGAAAGGGCCAAACATTTGCGAGAACTAATAGACGAAGAAATTGTTAGCTAATCACCAGCATTTCGGTGCACTGGTAAAGCAGATAAAGATCCTGTAATCGATAGGGCTAAATGCAAAGTTGGCTAAATGAATACCGAAGTCGAATATAGGAGTACGAAGACCTGTAAATGCTACGACAAATCAATTGATGATCAGGATGAAGTTCTTAATTTAGGAATAGTTTACGAGAGAAAATCACAAGGAGAGTTTTGAACCCAATGAAAAGTTTGACACTTACCTAAGATCGCACACATCTCACACTAATGGTACAACCTAATGGGTGTATAGGAAAAACCACAATAGGCATTTTGGTGCCAATGAAATAGAGTTCCTATCGGGTGATTTTGTCTCATTCGAGGATTATGCATGTACAAACTACTGTGTCGCAAGGAACTTAAAGGTTTACAAAGCAGTCGTGCAAGAATATAATTATTTGCTTGATCTCACAAGTGCAGTCTACAAAGACAACGTTACTGGAAGCGGTGTTATAAAGGTAAAGAAAAAATTAATTTTTTTATTGAACTGACAGTGAGGACTGATGAAGGGCTAAAATGCTAGAACATAGTAAGATCTTCGAATATATTTCCTGGGACGATCATAACGAACTGGTTAATAGACTGAGGCTTTTGGTTGTTTCACGAAACACTGGAAATTACTCACAAACAAGATAATTTTCCTAATTGAGGAACTTAGGGAATTAGGTTTAATAGACATTTGCCAATTGGGTATAGCACAAGAAGTACATTCATAAGCTAGATTCAGCTAGCTATGCTGCAGAATCATAACACAGGGCATCACTGATCATTTCCAATACACTGTGTTGAGATAATAACATATGCCAGGTATTAAATATATATTGACATTAATCGATGTATATAGCAAATTTGCTGAGCCAAGCCAGTTGATTATAAGAATGCCATCGAAACTACGAAAGCAGTGAAAAACATTTTGAGTGAAGGACAAATCTCTGCCAATCTATAAATTTACCTGAAGAAAGAAATTTACTGTACTGCATCCAAGCACCTTATCAGAAAGTATAATAATAGCATACAGAAATTTCAAAGCATTCATATTCGAGAGTATTAACAGAACTCTATGAGAGCATTTGTGCTGTTATATCACAAATAATGTAACTTATAAATATGTTAACAATTCACATAAATAATTTCAGGAGTATAATGGTTCAGTACATTACACAACACTAAAGAAACCTAATAGATGTGAAAGAAATGCCTTACTTCATACTACGCACCAAATCAGGAAGAAGGACCTCCGCAAACGTTGTGATAATGTTGGCAATCTTGTGCGAATCTCCAAACAAAAGAGTGCGATCAAAAATTTACTACAAACTGAAACTATAAACATTAATTGTGACACAAGTACGTGAATTAAAATATAGGACATACTATCTCGAAGATCTGGATAAAGTTCCAATTTTATATATTGGTCCAAGAATGAAGTAGTGCTGAAGCCAAGAGGACCATGGCAGTGATACACATGATGTCAGCTGGTGAAACATTATATTACTAAATTATTTACGAGATTTAATTGCTTTTTAGCGATAAATTATTTTAGTAATTTGTAAAGATTTGAAAATATTAAATTTTTTGTTATTTTTGAAAGTTTTCGTGAATTTACAGATTATATGAAAAATAACGTTGAATTTTAAAGGTCGAGGTAGAGATAATCCGAGATGGTGGCCTGGAGATATGACGACCCAACGGGGGATAACAATCCACACATAATCCATGACTCCACATCGTGACTTCTTTCACCGAAAGGACATAATCATACTACCGTTAAATATATTTTTATATGACAAACTTGTTGCGGATGTGGAAAATTGAGCAGCTATGAAAATGTTCAAGATCAAAAACAGATATATTAAGAAAGCGTTGCAAGTCTGGTCCATAAATATGGCGTGTAATAGAAAAGTGAGCTCAATCGTACGCAACGAATTTTTTTTTCGAATATTTCAGACAAGTACACAACTAGGAACAAACTGTACCCACTTACGTAACTGTTGTGTTGCAAGAATGTGTAGTGTAAGTGGACCTGACTTGGACAGCAGGCATTTTTCAAGTAGGAACAGACAGTTTTCAATCTGAGTGCTTTAGAACATAACCGTGCTGATTGATATTCCCGAAGCTGTAAACAATATCGGAATGAGGCCAGAACAGGACTCATTGCATAAACATAAGTAATACTGTGCCAATTCCGAAAATAGGTAAATCTTAATTGCTGAGTATATCCATAATTGTTCAAAATTTAAACCAGACAGAGCGAGATAACACAACGGTAACATGCTGTACTCACTATCTTGACTAAGGTTTTCAAGGTTTACCAAAATGTACGCAGGCGAATACTGGAATGGTTCCCAACCAAAAGTCATAAATTATTTATCTATTAGGTTAAGAATTTCTGTAAAATTGTTTATCCCCTTTTTAATGATCGCTGTCGACAACCTGACAAATACACTTTCCGTTGAATTACCTTACATTAATTGTAGACGAAGAATAAAACTATAATGACTACTACCAGATAACAAAATAATAATTATTTAATTAGGGTAAAAAAGCAGTAGGTCGATGATAACCGTATTTAAAATATTATATCACATTATAAAATAATGTGAGTTAACCTACCATTTTGGTAACGTATTTTCCACAGGCTTACATTTATTTACAATCTTACTTTACTTTTGTAAAATATTTTGTTTAAGAAGGTATTAGTACACAAAAGGGAACATACAAGAAAGATAATATCAAAGAAAAATTAGCAGAACGTTCTAAGATTCCGAGGACTATTGATTCCATGACTATTGATGTCCCGGCTTAGATCATCGAGAAGTTTGCTGATGAAGGTTTAGGCATTATTTAAATCATAGAAGAGGGTCACCTAACCTGTAACAAGAGCAACTTCAGGAAATACTACAAACTTTTTTTTACAAGTTACATTTTTTTTGTAGCAATTACCTGAGACGGCGAGTTGAACTTTATAACTTCATCAAGTCTGGCCTGGTGAAGGAAGGAGGGATGTCTTCGTGCTCGTGCGGAAGAAGTAACTGGCTTCCTGGCAGTTTTCTGGAATTACAGATGGAGAAATACAGGGTCCTTTATTTATTTCGATGGTTGCAATACGAGTCCAGGTTCGAGGTTCGGCCAGACAAGAATAAATGCGATTTTCGACATTAGCAAAGCTGAGTTCGAGGTCCAGTAGCATTTTGCTCCAAAAAAATAGTAAGAATTGTAACGTATTGCTATACCATGCTTAAAATGCAGAGAGTAGAGAAAAACAGCTTGCTTTAGAATCAAGTTATACGCGAAGCTTAAACCATGTCGTACTTAAAGTAGAAGTTGTATCAGTTCCTCAGACAATTAAGAAGTTAGTATTTTTGCCAACTACATAAAATCACCCGTGATTAAGATTATTTGTTATTGAGTTTGCTGTATATAGCGGGAAAAGGATTACGTTTAAGGCAAGTCCAGTTTGATTAACATTAGAACATAGTACCTTATTACATTTTTCTGATATTATTTGTTTACCCACGTTGCACTTTCAGGTAGATAGGCAGTTGTTGAATAATTTCTGTATACTTTGAAGGTAACATTTAGTCAATTGCTTTTATGTTGTCAAATAAATACGTATTGTGCTCTCACATTCCACCATTTGCCACATTATTCTGAATTCCCATAATTAAATTTTATTTAAAAACCTGAGCAATAAAATAATCTTCTTACTAATAAATCAGTAGTAATTGTCACATGAAAATTACTTGTGTTATAAATACAGTTACTTTTTTCCACCTTTATATTATTTCTGTCTTTTTCATTCATATATTACTGAACTCTATTTAGTTCTACATCTACGGAAATATTATACTGTATATCAAAAGTTTAAAATTTATTTTTTTAATATACATAGGTTTGTCATATATTTTGTATAATACTTACAATACATGCAATCATAATAAAATTTTTATAATTACACAAAGGCTACATAAAAAGTCACAATTGAAAAATATAACATCATTGCCAAATTCACATTACGAAGAATTTCTTCATTATAGAAACCAGCACAAATTGGTACTTTGTCCATATCTTCGAGATAGAATGTCCTATATTTTAATTCACGTACTTGTGTCACAATTAATGTTTATAGTTTCAGTTTGTAGTAAATTTTTGATCGTACTCTTTTGTTTGGAGATTCGCACAAGATTGCCAACATTATCACAACGTTTGCGGAGGTCCTTCTTCCTGATTTGGTGCGTAGTATGAAGTAAGGCATTTCTTTCACATCTATTAGGTTTCTTTAGTGTTGTGTAATGTACTGAACCATTATACTCCTGAAATTACTTATGTGAATTGTTAACACATTTATAAGTTACATTATTTGTGATATAACAGCACAATTGCTCTCATAGAGATCTGTTAATACTCTCGAATATGAATGCTTTGAAATTTCTATATGCTATTATTATACTTTGTTATAAGGTGCTTGGATGCAGTACAGTAAATTTCTTTCTTCAGGTAAATTTATAGATTGGCAGAGATATGTCCTTCACTCAAAATATTTTCCACTGCTTTCGTAGTTTCGATGGCATTCTTATAATCTGCTGGCTTGGCTCAGCGAATTTGCTATATACATCGATTAATGTCAATATATATTTAAATACCTGGTTCATCCTAGCATAAGTTATTATCTCAACACAGTGTATTGGAAATGATAAATTATGCCCTGTGTTATGATTCTGCAGCATAGCTAGCTGAATCTAGCTTATGAATGTACTTCTTGTGCTATACCCAATTGGCAAATGTTTATATAACCTAATTCCCCAAGTTCCTCAATTAGGAAAATCATCTTGTTGTTTGTGAGTAATCTCCAGTGTTTCGTGAAACAACCAAAAGCCTCAGTCTATTAACCAGTTCGTTATGATCGTCCCAGGAAATACAGTCGAAGATCTTACTATGTTCTAGCATTTTAGCCCTTCATCAGTCCTCACTGTCAGTTCAATAAAAAAAATTAATTTTTTCGTTACCTTTCTAACACCGCTTCCAGTAACGTTGTCTTTGTAGACTGCACTTGTTAGCACAAGCAAATAATTATATTTTGCCGTGACTGCTATGTAAACCTTTAAGTTCCTTGCGAAACAGTAGTTTGTACATGCATAATCCTCGAATGAGATAAAATCACCCGATAGGAACTCTATTTCATTGGTACCAAAATACCTATTGTGGTTGTGCCTACACATCCATTAGGTTGTACCATTAGTGTGAGATGTGTACGATCTTAGGTAAGTGACACCCTTTCATTGGGTTCAAAAACTCTCCTTGTGATTTTCTCTCGTAAATTATTCCCAAATGCAGAACTTCATCCTGATCATCAATTGATACGTAAATGCATTTACAGGACTTCATTCTCCTATATTAGACATCAGTATTCATTTAGCCAACTTTGCATTTAGCCCTAACGATTACAGGATCTTTATCTGCTTTACCAGGGCATCGAAATGCTCGTGATTTGCTAACAATTTCTTCGTCTATTAGTTCTCGCAAATGTTTGGCCCTTTCAGGAGGTAAATACTTTCGAGCGAATATATTACTACCTGATGTAAGCTATTCACAATGTCCCACTTTGTGGTGACAACACTTGCAGCAGCCTTTTATGTGTGAGTTTATGAAATATTCATTTCGAGTAATTGCAGACGATTACTTTGTTGAACCAGTAGTTCTCTTAGTTTGCCCACATCAGTATTAGATTTAATTCGAGCAATATAATTGTTAAATTCATATATAAATATCCTCTTTTCTATTTTAACAATTTACTAAATTTTGCATTGCCACAATGTTATCGTTCGGTAAACATAATCAAAGTATTCGTACACTAACATCAAGTCACGAATAATCTCGATTTTCACATTTTGATTCCCTCTTCTAGCTGTGAAGTATAGTTTTGAATCAAATGGTTATGTCCCTTAATTAACATTTAGAGTTTTTCATAAATCTCGCTGTGTGCTTCTTAGACATGATGGGTCATAGTCGCATATTGGAGGTGTTTAGCTTCCCTTACATTTCGAATGAATCTTCTTCAACTATCACAAACCTCATCGCTCTTTATTACCATACAAACACATTTATCTTCTTTACTTAGACGATGCTCTATGATGCTCTGACCTAATTTTGATATGCTGTAACTCATTATCAATAATCGACAATAAACTGATCGAACCCTCGTCAATACGTCCTATTTTATAGAGGGCAATATTTCACCACCACCAAGAATGCTATCTTGCCCTTCCAACTTTGGGAGCACAACATCTTAAATTTCACCAAACATTTGGGTGTTAATGTGATTATTACACCTATGGCATCAATTAGTAACTCCCATATATAAATCACCATCAACAAATTAGAACTCTTTTAAAGCAGTTGATTAAATATACACGAATAAGTCTGGCAAAAGTACACATAATACACTATCGCGCCATGTTAATTCCTCTTAAATGCAAGTCCATTTCTTACAAGCAATGTCGTAAAATACAAAAACAGTTTGGTTTTGCTTTTCTCGCCATAAAAAGTAGTCCTTTGTCACTGGATGGAAACGACCGAATGTCTTCTAATAGCCTTGCAGAATATGGATAAGTCGTTAGTAAATCTACCGCTGAAACAATTTAGTGTATGGGTGAACTTTTGGGAATCAATATTTATTAATTTCTTCGAGTAAACTCGGATAATTTTATATCTTCATAGATATCCAAGGATCCACAATAATGCATCTAACAGTGTTAGGCAACAGATCACAATAATTCGCGAGCTGATTCCCCATAAATATCTGCACCATATACAGGACGAGTACCTTTATGTTTGATGATCTCTAGTGTACTGAAATAATAATATATAAAAGAAGATTATTTGTATGATTTGCTTACTGTTGTGTAATGCCTCGAGGAAGTAACACCAACGTTTGTCAAGGGACCGTATACCTATATATCAATAGTATAAAGATAGGTATATCATGATACAAGTTTTGTGGCACAGAAACAAAGCTATACAAAAGGTTGGCAAGTAGCCTCGAGGCAACATTGCACTGGAAGGAGCTTGTAAGTGGCGCAATGCGGTATAAAATCTATAATTTCGAAAATTTAGAATTTAGGCACGAAGCCGATATACTTTGTTTATGAGAGTCGACGAGACATACTAATCAGCTGACAGGCTGACACTGGCCTCGAAGAATATATAACTGCCTGGTGTTCTTCGTGTTAAGACTGGAACGTGTTTGCAGCTTCGCAAAACGAAGGTACAAGACCAGAACAATTTTAACGTGCAGAGCAAATTCATCCGCAACGATAATAAGAATGTTCAGCAAGTAATATTGCATTACTAAATATGAAACACAGCAATGTGGACAAGAATAAGTAAATGGCAACTGGTGAATTCCTACAATTCCTCCTTTCTGCTATGATGTTCCTTGGCCATCCAATTAGTGCTACAAGTGGCATTGCCGTTGCAGTCAGTACTGCATGAAATACACGAAAACTGTTGACTGAGGCTAAGCATCACATTGCAAAGATATGAACCATAGAAAATGAAGGAAAAAAGACCGCAATGGAATTTTACTGCATCCATACCTTGTACGAGGAGAAAAAGTATAGCATCGATGTGAAAAAAGATCATGAAGTCACTGCTAAGACTCCTTATAAACGTGACGTTTAAAGGTTATGCCTTGTAAGTCAAAATAACTAATTTCCGAGGAATTTACATGAGAGACAATTTTCCCCTAAGAAACAATCAAAATGCATGTGCTTATACTAACATGGATATCACTAAATATCCTGAGACTCTGGATAGCATATAAAAAGAAGAAGAAGAGCCGAATATTACTATAGATTTGGAAATTTTTGTCCACCACAATAACTTTGTAAAATTTTTTATAACACTACATTTTAATACAATTATTAACCAGAACAATCGCCAAACACCTGTAACTGTGGCCACTTGTGTCTTCGGATTCTTATTCATCCTAGCAAATAAGAATATTATGCACAAAATGGAAACCATAAGTCATATGTATAGCATTTACCTTGACATGGCATAGCTCGTAGCTACATGATGTGCATTTTAAATAATTGAATATGGAGGGATAATGGTGTAGCTGCCTGATTGCTTTTTATAAATGCACTGCTGTGCACAATATTGATGGAAGATATTATATGCTCTTTCTCGCAAGAATTGACAACAGCAGAGAACCTTTATGTTTGACGAGTTGGGTGTTGTGAAATATATGTTATTGCAAGATACATCGAAGAAGTCATGCCTTTTTGAATAATTTTCAAACAAAGAGGTAATTACAACACTCCGAAGAGCACGTTATAAAGCTACGAAATAATTGTTCGCAAAGCTGGGATAGTCCATGCCATGAAGTATCGTTATCAGTAAATACATTGCCAGTTAATATGATACAGCTAAATTATAACTTGGCCAGTGATACAAATCACAATTGCAAATCTAACAATATACTACATGCATATTTACTTATGATTTCACCTCTTTTTACACTCTGGTCATCGCGAAGAACACACGTGAAATCATTGTATTGAATGAGGACCAGAATAAAAAATTGGTGAACTTTCAAAATGAAGAAATCACTCTGCGACTGCATTTGAAAAGATCAGAATAAGATTAATGCAATTAAATAAGGTGTCACAGGAGACAAGCGAGCAGTACACTAAGTATTGTCTAGCAGCTAACTTATACTATCAAGCATCTTCGCAGTCTCGTCTTCGAAATTGATCAGTAAGGAGGATTATTTAAACATTCACGATCGTGTAGTTTTTGAAGAGGATGTCAAAACGAAGCTTCACTCACACCAGCCCTATCCAGATTGAACCATATATTCTACCGTTTGAAGTTCTAATTGTTGTACAATACGAAGACCCCCTAGACAATACCATGTCAGTCCTTCCTAAGAGTAAGCGGGACTTTGACAAAAATGAAAAAAAAAAAAAAACTGTCATCAACGAATGTGTCAAGCAAATATAATTTTTCAACTAATCGAATATTAATTAAAACAACCGAGCAAGATTCACTTATACCTGCATATGAACCCATTAGGGCCTAAATTCTGTGCGGCCAATCAGAAGGCAACTGCAGTCATTGTCTGAGCTATAATTAAGCTTGTCTCTCTTGTAAGATTCTTGTTTTTACAGATGTCACAATCGGTCTGCTGGAGTTCCTCAGTATGTACTAGTGACTGAAGATGGGAGCAAATCTCAGATCTTGAAACGTTGCATGTGTTGATATATATATATATATATATATATATATATATATATATATATATATATATATATATATATATATATATATATATCTGGAAGGCTGCTATTCATTTCATCTGTGTTTTTCTTTGCTGCCTTCTGTCGTTATATCCATTCGTGTCCTGCGTCATTAGTGTTGTCAAATCACAACATGGGATTAGTGTTTTGTATAGTAGGAATTATTCACCACGGGAAAAAAGTAGTTTGTTAGAATCATCTCCTTTCACTGAGAAATGCAGGTTCGCACACTGCAATTATATAAATCTTACATTGCACTCGAAAGTCAATTTGTAATTCGGTAGAAATTGTTTTGGGTTTAATTTATATTCCTTGTTGGGAAGGCTTTAGATAGTGTCTTCTACCATGAATTAATGTGAAATGTGTATTTATAACACGCCAATTATGGCGCAACACTGACCAAACAAAAATTCTGTAGTTTGAAAAAGGTGTTAATAGAAGAAGTAGCTACCACAAATGTATGTTAAAATACAGATGTAAGAAGAGTAGCTAACCCAAAACTCTTAAAACTCTTATTAAAAAAAATGTAGCTGAAACGAGAAAGATAGCTAGAAAGTTGCATTTGAAAAGTGGTTAAACGCAAACTTTGACTTAAAAATTTACCAAAACCAAATGCAGAATATAAATACACGGAGGAGTTGAATTGCTCCTCCCATGCAAACTCAAAAGTCTGCCAAATCCAAACGTATAAAAGATGCCATCGACGAATTTAATGATGACAGACATAGCAATAAAGCAATTCAAAGATAAGAAGTATGAGTCAATATTATATAAGAAATTTAAAAAAAATACGTACTTCGATGTATACACACTTCATTAGCTAATTACTCACCAATGTAAAAACAATGCCATCTTTCCGGCATTTGGTAGATTTTTAGTATGAATGGAATGAAATAAAAATGAGAAACAAAAAAAAAATGCTGAAACAAATTCAACACCAAAAAAATTATGAAACTATACAAACTTACAATTTGCCTCTTATATCCGAAAAATTATGCTGCCATTATAGTAGCACTGTATGGATGTAACGTGATAGTTACTTGAAAAATAGCCTAATTCTAAGTGAATGTGCCAGACAGGTATGTCGATTTTTTCTCCAAAGACAAATGAAGTGAAATTTGTGATGGTTGTATAAGTTTCGTGTTTGAAGCTAAGAAATATTTTGATGGTGGTGGTAAAGAAATGCTTTACATTTTGTTTGTTATACTGTAACTAGTCATACATTACATAAAGTCTAAACTGTAAAATTACTGTAAAAGCAATTAATTCACTTATCACTCTGATTACAACATAGTAATATTAAAATTTGTATATCTATAAAATCTAAAGTCGGTTAAACACCGAGTACTTTTACTATATCTTCCGTCTCTCTTTCCATATAAATATTATCAGGCTTTACTGCCTTAAAAATAAAACATATAAATACGGGAAAGTTTTACAAACAAAAGTTATATTAAATTTTACATTATTTACTTAATATTAACTTTACGTTTAGTGCACAAAAAGTCGGCCTTTTAAACAATGGTGCAATGCAACCCTTTTTACAAACTATTGATAAAAAAAGCACATGTGCATACATTTTAATTTTTCATTTGTAGTGTTTCCCTGTTGTCAGCATTTATATCGAAAACATTGTGCTCTTCTTCAACAGAGCTAGTTTTATTTCTTTATATAAGTACTTCAAATTAAATAGCCAACGTGGCTTCTTAAATATCGAAGAAAAATAGAGAATCATCACAAGTTTTATACTACCATACACTTTTTTGCTAAACACATTTTCATTGTGGTGAAAAACCACTTTAAATTAAACTATATCACTACCAGATAATCTGCTATTTAAACCTCTATAGAGTTTAAAATGTCATAATCAGTGTCGTATACCTGAGAGTTTTATAATATGTTCCATTTAATATAAGAAAACATTTTTTCGCAACTACGTTTTCACAGTTGCTGAATATAATTCTAGGAATTTATCTTTATCACCCGTATTTATACTACAATATATTTTACATTAAATTTTGTTGTTGGAATCAGAAATCGAATAGGTATATGTGTGTCCATAGCAAATCCGTTCAACCAATGCTGTTGTTTGTATAAATTATGCAGTACTAGTTTATCGGTGATTATGATCATCTTGTTTTAGAGTGATTCCATTGGTTAATTACCGTACATATTTACTTCTACAAATTGAATAAAATTGGGCACTGCGTCACCAAATTGATCTTAAAGTTTTCTAAATGTTAATTTTCCGTGTAACCCAAAAACATTCCAATTTAATTATTTTTACCAAAGTGAGATCAAACTCAGATATTATAACTACTTGATTAATATTATTATCTGGTTAAAAAACTTTTTGTCAGTTCCTTCTTTGATTTCATAGCGAATCAGTTTTCCATTGCTGATTATCCGTTACTGGTACATTCAAACTGTATTTACCGGCTGGAATTTTACCCCACTTTCCACACCACTCTCATCTATAAATTAGAGTTTATTATTTTTAGATGTAATATTATGTGTTATACACATAGTATATAACAGAATCAGAACTAAAATGTGCTCGTCAATATCCAAATAATAAAGAACTTATTTAAGAGCGACTGTCTGATAGTTTGAATACTTTGCTATTATAATACAATAACATAACAATAACATAATTATTGTAAAAAATATAATCAAAGAAAAACACAAGGTAGATTGGAATATTGAAGTAACAATTAAAGAAAAGAAAATGTCAACCAAATAATGTGGTTAATTGCTACCAGATATTGTGCGATACTGGATAAAGGGTCCTATTACTGTGGCAACACAACGCTTATAATATATAATTTTTGTGTGCTTCAAGCTTGTTGGATTTTGGCTCTCTGTACATGCAGTCAAACAGTTTAAATTTTACTAGAGATATGTATACAGCGGGTAAAATAATTAATGAACCACTACCTCACATTTTCTCTTCAATTTACGAAATGTTTAATGTGGATGAATGTTCCAAAAGCTGTTGTTTTTGATGACATCATACTAGACAACCAAGAAGTTATAAAATATAATTTTACACACAGCAGACAAAAAATATATATTGTCTATTCAGCACAAACATGTAGCAGAGCACCTGAACAAATGATAAGAAATAACAATTTTTAGAATTTTTGTATGTTCATAATGACACCTGAGTCGAATGATGGTAGATATAGTAACATAAGAAAATATGTTGTAAAATACTAAAACTTACGTTTTAAATGGTAATAATTCACTTAAAAAATTAGTCTTAAAATTATGTACAATTCATTACCTTTTAGGCGTTAACAACCGTACATTCAGATAAATTAACAGATGTTGAAACTAAAAAAAATACTATATAGTTTTATGTCAAATGGCTTAAGAAAACCTATTTTTTTAATTTATACAGAACACTTCCAGTTTATTTATAAGTGCAGAGTAATTAGATAATTTGTTACAATCTTCTGGTTTTATCATTATCTCATTTACTTGTTTAACTTTCATAAAAATGTATTCTCTCTGATTACTGCGCAAATAAAAAATAAGTTCTTTGAAATGTATTTTTCGATTATATTAATGATATTACTTCTATTTCTATGTCAATATTTTAAATTAACATAATTCTTAGGTGCAGTGAGATTATAAATATTTCATAGTAATTTACCTTCGCATCTACGTTATTATCTTCTGAGTACAAAAGGAAATATTTGTCAAAATGACTTACATTTTCTTAAATTTGTTTCAAAGTTATTGAGTTTTGTTATAAGATCATCGATGTAAGTTTTGGATACATACTGTTTTGCAATCCAATCGTGGTAGTTTTTAAGCTCTTTGTCGTTCTGTTTTTTTTTTCAAAGAGATTTTTATTGATATTCCAACAATGTACGTTGTTTATTACTAGTATTTTTCAAAATTTAAAATAATGAATTTGATGGCCTGGTACAATCACACATAAATGACCACAAAAAATCATCTAATTTTTATATTTTATACTCAGTTTTAGTTATATTATATCTGGTGGATCACAACCAAATAAAATGAACACTATCAAATTCCTTTCAATAGCAAACTATGTTAAAGAATTTTTGAAATAACCAAGTTTACTATGCCGCTCTTTTTTAAAGTTATAATTTGAGTAGCTCGTTGATCACAAGGACACTACAAACACTTTTAATCTTAAAGTTCTAGCCATATTTCAATTACAATATTCCCGTGTGGGATTATTTTTTACCTGCTAATTTACATTTTCTAAGCACTTTTCACACACGTGCTGTATTTTTCCAATTTCGAAACACATCTATGTTGTTCTTCAAAATTTTGGTATCATTTTTAAACATTAATAACCGATTTGGCAATAGACGATTTTGATGACATTGCAAAACAGTCTGGTTTAATTCCAAATATCTAATCATCACCATACCTATGAAATAGGCTACTTAATTATAACTAATATTAATTATACCATTTTCGGCAACAGTACCATCAAGTGGGGATATTTTTAATATAGTGGTAACTCTGACTAACTCAAACAATTTGTTTTGGATCCACTTGGTGAATAAATACTAATCTCTGTCTGGGTGAATCAAACTGACGAGTTTGAATATTTTAATAGAAATATTTATTTCTTTGCTAAAAGGATCCAAACATATGTTTTTAATTATTGAAAGTTACCTCTGCAGTCAAAGTTTATTCATTTGGTATTTCTGTATCGGCTCTTAATCGTTCGTCGGATCGTTCTTACATTATTGACACACGTTGACGATTGTTAACATTAGTTGACAAACGTTGACAATAGTTGACGATCGTTTATCGCATGACATTCATTAATAAATTGAATGCTTCGATTAGACGTATATCGGGATATTAATCTCTATCTGAGCAAACAGTTATCTTTCAAACAATCTTTCTCTTAGTGTTCGCAGATAGTCTAAATGTTTTCAAGTTACTTGAATGAGCTCTTCAATTATATTCTTATTCTCAATTGTAATTCAATTACTTTTTTACATTACGAATTTCCATACCATCTATTCTTGGTTGCTCTTGTTTTTATTTATATTACTTTCATCATTGTAAAGTTTTCTGTGCGTTTAAAATTTTTATAGTAACTAGCATATTATGTGTAGTATTATTAGAAATCTGTTGTTTGGTTTGTTTATATGCATATATTAAATAATAGTTAATTGTGTGGTAATATACAATAAGTTATATAAAATAAAATAAGTGCTGACAACTTTAACATGTATTGAATGAAATGTAGAAGAAACACACTAATTGAAAAAGATTCATATGAATTTACAAGCAATGATAGCAGTAGAATAAGGTGTGATTCTATATTTTGTGTAGCACCAATAAATCTAACTTCATTGGTGGAAATTAAAAATAAAATTACATTGCAAATACCATTAATAAACCAATCTAGAAAAAAATTAATCTAGAATATACGTTGTGTATTTGTAATAGGTGACATTTCGTAAGCGTTTATATTTGACAAGAACTCTGGCTCTTAAATAAAATTCCACTAAATTAGAACACTATTTATGTGTAAGTTAACCAGCGTAGATTTTTTTCCAAGCTTGCATGGGTAATACCAATTAGAGATAAAACTAGTAGAAACGTTACAAAATTATATGTATGTATATAAAATTGATGCAAACCTAGACAATTGCAGAAAACGGAAAATAATTGTACAGTACATTTTTTTAAACATTATTTGATGGTAACAACTTGAGATGTTATTCAACGTACAGCGATAAGAAAGATTAACAAAACAATAAAAGAAAATGCACTGAAAAATTTTACGGTGCATGAAATGTGTAAATGGATAAATATATTTTCATAGTTAGTAAGCTATTATAATTCCACTTTAACCAATATGTGTGTTGGAGAAAGAAAAAAATTTATAAACTGAAGCTTATGTAAAAATTGAAAGGATGTACTGGGAGGTATAAATAAATATTTTAAATAAGTTGTACAACAAAATTAGTCCGCTAAAATATATCAAATATGTGAAGTTGTACATAAAAATCTTTTTGTATACAGAATTAAAGATTTGCAGAACTAACCGATTGAAGGTGCATTTTATGAGCCAGAGTTGCAAAATACAAGATATTAAAAAAAAACTATTTAGTAGAAAATGTTTTGTGACAGTAAGATGACACATATACTTCTTAGTATGCTGACATAATTTTTATGTATATCTTAAATACTCTGTTTATGCTTTCATTATAGCGGCCATTTTTCGACTTTTAGCATAGTAGGACACCTTCAGAAAATTCTTTAAACTAAGTAGACGTATATTACCCAATTACCTGAATTGACTTATGTATCTGATGTATTCTATGGTCACATTTTAAAAACAATGGCTAATTTTTAGCTTTAGTTTTAGTTTTATTCTATATTATCATTACTGTAGTATTTTTCATCACAATGCTGAATTATAGTAAAAACATAATGTGATCGAAGTACTTAAAAGTAAAGTTAGCTTAGTATGAGGCGTGTGTGTGTTGGTGTGTGTTGTGTATACACACACACACACACACACACACAGAGTTCAATGAGATTCGATGAAATTTATTCTTGACGTATGACATATTCTGACATAAATATAAAGACAAGGCCGCCATTTTGAAAATATGTATTCTGTATGAACGCAATACATAAAAGTAAATTTATCATACTAGGCAAATTATGTGTACTAAGTTTGAAATTTCATGTGTGTTTACACATTACCGAGTAAGGAAACATAATTTTAAAGTGTGTTCATGTTATTTTTCGTAATATACCACTCAATTTCGAGTATTTCGTGATGTGAACACAACGTTTCTAATACCCACATGTCAAACACTGCAGGACAGACGGAATGCTTAATTTTAATATAAAAATATTGTTATAAGTAGTATTTGTATTACAATAGGTCGACCATGTTGGAAGGTAGCATAAGAATAGTGTAAATTAGTATAATTTAATAATTCTAGATGCAAGTAAACGATTTTGACTTTAAGGTTTAGTTTGCGCTCACTTTAACGAAAGTAGGCATCTCAGTTATGCTGATGACTGCATTTTTTGTGGTAGATCCTTGTATGAACTGCCTTGCAACGGAACGTATTTATTTGTTATAATTTCCAAATTTAATATTCTTTTAAGTGTCCACTGGAAACCCTTCCATTTAGATGCACCAATGTGAGCTATAATTTCGAAATTCTGTTGTAGTATTCTTCAGAATCTGTTGTGTTCAGAATAATTTCGTTGTTTGTTTTGAAAAATGTTCTACATATATTGTACAGTATTATATATTCGTCTTTTATACTTAGAAAATAACTTAATTTAGGTTTCAAGTGCATTTGTTCTACTTCATCCTATACTTTATTTATAACTGTCGTTTTTTGTCATATAGAAAACGATTTGAAACTTTGTATGCATTTAGATAATTAACAGCACACGTATTCAGACGACTTGCAAATTCTGTTTCTATTTCTCCAGTTGAAAATCGGGGAGTGTAATTGTGATTTTTACAGTACCTTTTAATTAGTCTTGGTAACTATTTTTAGTATGCTTTTTGCACTTCAATCATATATTTAAGTGCAACTTTTGAGCTGTCTTTTTCGTGTCAACCATTTTCTCATTTGTCAGAATTTTAACAGATTTTTGTTAGCCACTTGCTCTTTATGCACTTACACTTTCGGCTGTTTTAACAGAGTTTTGAGTTATAAGCTTTATAGTTCGTTAAAGTTTTAACAGAATTTCGATCTAACCTTTTGTAGTTTAGGTACTTTTTTTCGTCGGAGTTTTAACAGTTTCTATTTCATCAGAGTTTTGACAGATTTGCTGTTTTTATTGGAATGTAACAAAGTTGCGCCAAAATCAGCATTTTATAACTATCTAAATTTTTTACCCGTCCATATATTATTTCAGTTCTTTAAGTACGTTTACGTTTAATAAATATCATAAATTTTTACTAATTTCTCAAAACTTGTTTTGTATATATTATGGTATCTTACGGAGTTTTTATTCAAGGAATTTATGTTACTTTCTTCGCACGATATAACGTCCGTTTCACTCCCAGCTGTAAATGTAACGTTTAGTTTAACTGACATTTACTAGTTATCTGTATAATCACTCCTGCACTGTTTATGTATACATTAGTCTTATATAGTTCATTACATCCGTGAAATAATTTCACAGTAAAAATATAATTCTTGTTTGAAGGCTTTCTTAACGTGCACATTCCTCGGCATATGTTACGTTTTTTAATAGTAATTATTTTATTTTACTATAATATTTTGTCTCCTGTAATAGTTTCAGGTTCAACGGTACACAATTTTTTTGTGAAAGCGTACAAAAGGTAAAAGGAAATAAACGGCGGCATTTTTTGAAATTGGGACTGTGCTCTCTGCAAAGCCAGCAAAAGGAATTAAGGACGAAATAGTTGAAAACGAAGGTGGTAGATTTCTTGTCACGTTAAATGTGCTTTTGACTTACAATGTATTCTAATGACAGGATGAATTCATTGACACTATTTTGTTTGTCATCGACTGATTGTGATATTTTTTCTGGGTATTTTGCTTCACATTTGCAATGTAATACATCAATTACACAAATCCTGGTCAATGATAGGTGTTTCAAATGCATGCATATTTAACTCGTGTCTCATATCAAGAAATTTTCCCTATAAGTTTTCTTTAAATAAATAATTTCGTTTTAAAACTGCGAACTTGCATATTCTAAACATTCTCTAAATAATCATACGCAGGTATTTCTTTCTACTGACTGCAGTCAAGTTATGTAATTTACGTATACATAAGTAAATTGTAATTATAAATATTATACAGTTACATGAGATATATATGTGACATGTCTTTAAATGACTCTGTATTCTCGAGTAATTTTTTAATATATTTAAACAATATAAATACGGGAGCTGTAATCGATTCATAACTTATGCAACAAAAGACAATATTATTTCAGTAAGTATGTATTAATGGACGAAAAAACAGTTAAAAATAATATTTTGTAACATTCTTAGAGCATCTATATAATAATTTTTAGCACCGGTTATTTTTTACATGTTAGTAACTACAGCATTAAGTTAGCAAATTTTCTTTGTCATGGAATGTTGTCGTCTAAGATATACTCTGTGGACTGTATGGCACAATAAAATGGATGCAGGAGTGGTCGCGGTAATTACAAAGAAGGCATTTAAATTGTGTGATGTAGGAAATGGAAATTACAGTTTAATTAGACTCGTGTTCTCTCATTTCATGAACCACAACACAGTGGCATTCAATTCCATCTTATTAGTTGTAGTGATATTCCGAACAATATGGTTTCAAATAAAACTTCTACCAAAGAAGCTATTTAATGAAATTATAATAAACTATATCACAACCAGTAGGAAATGTGTAGGTTATAGCAATAATTTATAATAAATTATCATTTTGATTTAAAAAATGGATTGTCTTAACATGCCGGTTTTTGCAATTCTAAAAATACTCAGGCCGTTTTACGACAAACATAAAGTATATTGCGATCGTGCTTACTACTGCATGACGAAAATAAAAAAAAGTTATAGTGACTGATTTGAAGGAAGCAACTGAAATTTAACAATATGCATTTTACAAATTACAAATCTTAAGTTCTGCGGTATAAATATTTTATCAAATTTTTTCAAAATTGTATAAAAATCAAATTTTCCGATGTACAGAATTTGTTTCTTTATATTTTCTGTACTCACATATTGTGTCTCCCAGTGTTGACCTTTTATTGTAAGCAACGTCTGACACTATATATTATATACATTACTGATGTTTTGTTTTCTCAGTCCTTCTGGATTCCACTGTTCGAAGAATATTATCATATCATTATACATTTGTTTGAATTATTTTTTTTTATCGTACTTGCGGAACCATTACCAAAAGAGATTAATTTTTTGTATAATAATTTTTAAGACAGCTAATTAAAATTTACCTATTAAAATCAGTCTTGTAAAATGTATTTTTTGTTCATTTATATATGTAGATCAAATTCGTGCGCTTAATACGGCAATGCGTATTTCTGTAAGTTATATTAAAATGTATACCCAGGCAATACACGTGAATGTAATGATCGTTGGTAGGACTTTCTTGCTCTTTCTATAATTATGTGGTTTCTTTAAAATTGTGTGTGTAGGTCCATAAGACCACAGTTAAAACCAACGGTTACATATACATAAGAATCATCATGTAACTTTGTAAAATATTCAGTTTCACTGTGTAAAATCGATTCGTTCACGCTTCTAATTTCAGATACTAGATGTAATTTTATACCTTCACGTCTTCCAGTGCAATATTACATTAGAAATTGTGTAAGTGAATTAATTATTCAAAATTTTTGCAAAATGGTTTTTTTATTTTTTTTTTAAATTTAGTAATACGCAAGCACTTTGCAGATACATCATTATTTTTTTTTACCTTAAATGCTCTGCTGATTTTACATTTTCTTCTCTTATCAAGTGGTTGAAACGATTTTCAGCTTATATGTATACAGATCAAACTGCATGTGTTTCAATATTTAGTGACTGTTATACCAGACTGACTCTTCGTTGAGTATATATCTAACCTGCCGCACTTTGGCATGTTCTTTCTACAATTGCTTGCATTCTTTAAACTACTTTCCCTTATTTGACTGTCTACCTTGGTGTTTATTTGCAGGAACATATTTACCACATTGATCAGCTGCAAACATACATACTTGTTATTCATTAGTTTGTGCTGTTTACACAATATTCGCTGATACCAATAAGATGTTAAAAGCCCTTAAACGAAGAATAAATACTGTTTACAGTTAAAACAATAATCATAACGGTTTTCCTTGCATTCACATTCGATGAGTATACAAGTTTGGATCTGCATACATACATGAATCCTATAATTTTCATCGATGTACTGGTTGCAGTTATACATATCGGCTGGTTTACATAATTGCTTTGATATTTAATTTTCCTTTACTGTTCTCTTGCGGAATACGTATATTTTCCCGCTGACTCTTCTGGTTTTCGAAAATTTTCCTTCGCGCTAGATACACTGTTTTTCCTTTATCTTTCTCAAATGCTATGGTTATGAGCAGGAAAATAATGAGCAGAACTACTTTCATCATGACAAATTAATGATGTGTTTCTATGCATTTGCACATCATCTAAGCTGGATTATTACATCTGGGTGGCCAAACTTGTTTTCCCAGATTCTTATTTATATCTAATAATATGTAACTTATTTGTTTTGCCATACAGTAGAAACAAATGTACAGTACGGCGACATGCTACAATTGTGTTCTGTAAACGCTGTCGACCTACGACTCCTAAAGTTTAATTTATGGCATTTTTATAACTATGCACTAATTTAGTATTAATGAAATTACACACACAGTTAGAAAATCCCAAAATTCTGTTTTAGTGGTTTTTGGTCACGTGAAGAACTCGCATCTGGTATAAAAATAAACGGAATCACTTTTGCCTGTCAAATAGTTTTACAGGGTAGTAAATACAAATTATAAGGAACTTTTATTACCTTGACCAAATTTAAGAACTAAACAATATACAGGTTGTTTCCTTAAAAGATTTAACACACCACATGTGTATTCCTTACAATAAAATTATTTGAAAATTTATTTGGATCCCAGGGGCGTCCCTTTGAATTTATCTAGAAAATTACACATTTTGTTACACATATTTTTTCAATCTAGCCCCTCTTTTGAAAAGAAAAAGTGTTGAACCGGTTTTTTACTAGCATTTATTTGACATATTATATACTATACGTCAAAATAGGTTTAAATTGCTTTAACATCTTTCCCTGACCACAACCAATGTCGAGGCACACATTCTGAAAATACAAAAGCAGAAAAAACCAAGAATTTATTTGCAGAACTATTCAACAACAGGTTAAACAACAAAAATGCGTTTTCGAGATACTGATAATTGGTATTTAACTGTACATTATCTGTTGCTAAAATTGACCTTAAGCAATAAAACAGTACTAATGAAGCTACGAATTTTTTTTCGAAATATTGAGTATGCAGTTTGCTTATTGTAACACAATTAACATATTATTTTTTCGCAAATAAATGTAATTGCGTTTTTTGTCTATTGCTACTTACGATCTTTATGGACAAATGAAATCAGTTGGTAGTTACGCATTGTGATTTTTACAATGATAGAAAAGTTAAATATAATTTTCTTTTCCCTATTTTCATAGCAAACCTTTAAAATTATTTATTAATTTTGTAACGAAGTAACTTACGCATTACAAAATCTAAATGAAATGTTATTTTGGTTCCCGTTCGTCATTATGTACCTTAAACAACATTTCTGAGTGCAATGACGTGTAGGTCAACTATGTATGAGCAGTTTTCAGTCCTTCTTAGTAATTGTTTTTTGTCATTTTGTGTGATTCCGCTGCCTGAAAATACATACCTACGCCTTCATAGGCGTAGGCGTGTAAAATCCGTTTATAAAAATGTGTCACTTAATATTTATTGCTGTCCAAGCTTGTAAACAAATTTAACCCTTGGAAAGTATTCCATTGACAGTAAATTTGCGCTACTCCAGTAAAAAAGAAAAATAATATCTATACCGCAGATCCGTTCGTAAATTTATTCGACTTTAATTAATCATCTCTATAGTTTTACTAGACAACTTACTCAACGCAATATCTTGGCGGGATTTTAAGTGTAGGGAAAATAAATATGTCAGTAAACTGGAAGTTTACAAATAATAAGTGTTGTAACGTGTACCAGATTTGTAAGAAAAACTGTATTGCAGACTAATTCTACTTTTGCAAATCGACATACATTTAGTTTGAGGCAGATCATATTTTAAGAAAATTGAATACTGTATGTTCGTGCGTTATATATTTCCCTAAGTTGTAACCAAGGGTTCAAACATCAGGGTTAATAAAGAAAGATATCATGCAGGCGTGTCATGACCCTGTGAAGCAAGCCTGCTTCCGAACGCAATTCTGCCGTATATCGTGACATAGATAATACTTTCATGATCGTGAACGTGCTCGTTTGCGCGCATCACTATATTCTGCATCGAAGCTAACTTTGCGCCAACGCAGACTTTGCCACAAGAGTTGGCTATGCTAGCTTGGAGTGCAATTTTTCTTTCATATAAAATGTACGAACACAGTATTTTTACTGACGGTAATTTTTGTTTCATAGTTAGTATCACGTTCGATATTAGCGCTACGTAGCATGTAAATATCTAATCGCTTATCTTCTTGCACGTCTTTTTACTATGTGATACTAATTTTTTTCGCGCGATTATATTTTACTGTTTTGTGTCATTCAAGAAATTTTTAAGGTAATGTATATTGAAACTATAACTTGAGTGGGTGAAATATAAAATTCACATTGTAGTTTCGTTTACAATAAAAAAATTATAATGACCATTTTTAAGATGGGTATTAACAGCTTCGTGACATATCGTTGCTTTATTCCGCCAGTAAGTTATTGTGTCGCTATTGTAGTAAACTAAGCGTAATAAAATAAATACAAGTAAAGTGTGGCAACAAAGTAAAATATAAGAATCGATTAATAAAACGTAAGTATAATACTTTTAACTGATTGGGTTTACAATGTGGCATGCACTACTTCTGGAACATAAAATGTGATAGCGTTAAACTGCGTTTAATAGTATTTATCATTAAATAACTGTATCGACAAACTGAGTTTTTTCTAAGAAATATTAGACGTTATATTAACGTGTCAATAGAACTAAAATAATGTTCTTAAACATATATTGTTTATGTGAAGCCTGACAGCAAAATCGACTGCATGGACAAATGTAAATATTTTATTTTTAAACATTAAATTAAGGGTGCAGTGACGTGTACATATAACACATTGCATTAAGAGACATGGTAACACAATTACCAAAGATAAATTACTTGTTTGACTGATGTTGTGATCGAACCAACCAAAACAAAATCACACGAGTAATATTTATGACGCGTTCCTCTGTTCAATCAAGTCACAGTACCCAGACTTTAAAGCCAAATAAACTAACATTTTATGTTTCACGTCCTCAAAAAGCCATGTTGTAGTGAATGCAGTTATTGATAGTTGCGTATTCTTTTACGTTTATTTGTAAATTATGAAATAAAATGGGTAACTCGTATGTCCTACGACATTTTACGCTGCTGACGTTTCAATGGCTTTTATGACACTCAAAAACAGTAGGGCCAATAGTTATTTTAAGTTAAGTTTGGCCACATAGGTACTGAAAATAGATGAGAGAGAACTTTTTGGTTAATGAATCATCTGGTGAAGCTAAGGTTAGTCTACAGGTGGAGTTGGTGCTATTACTTTATAGTCTCTCGTCAGTAATTTAATATGGAGAGTTTTGAACACAATGTGAATAAATATCAACATATTTTAACATATATCAATTAAACATATTTTACTATCAACACATATTTGTACAAAATGTATGAAAGTAAATAAACACTATACAAATAAAGACGTGCAAAGGAATAGTGTATTTTCAGAATTAAAATAACTGTAGGGCCTACATTAGTAACTTTAATATTAAAATTGTACTGTTATTTTGATTTTCTTGAATGAAAGTTATTCATGTTAGATTTCCGGCGTAAAGGGATGAGGAGGAGGGGGAGTTGGTCGGTCCCCGGATTTTCGCACGTGGGAATCGTGCCGGACGATGCCGTTCGTCAGCGGGTTTTCTCAGGGATCCCTCGTTTCCCCTGCCCCTTCATTCCGGCGCTGCTCCATACCTACCTTATGTCACCCCTTACCAGCGTTTAATTTCGATGTTAAGCGCTGACCAGAATCTCAATCTCTCACTCGTGATTCCCGAGACTAATTTCGTTTTAAAAATATTATTTATGATTTAGAATACCTGTAGTATATTGGAAGGAAAAATACTTTATCTGTGAATTGTCAAGACAAACCCGTTGTTTTGTGTTTGTTATTGTGCATTTCTGTTCATATATTTCTTGTAAGTGGAGTGTATGTTTGAGGTTTCTAATTATCGCCAAGAGTAAATGTGAACGCCTAAGTAATTTTAATGATACATTTTTAATTAGTTTCTATATTTTTTTTTAGATTTATATTAGATCATGTAGCAGTTGTAATGAATTGAACAATCGATTAAAATAACATTTCGGTATTTTTTTAGTAATTAAGTTTTACTATTACCAAGAACTTTACATCTTACCTGTGATTTTCAAAATAACACTTCAGAATATATAAATAATGAATTACAATTTAAATATGGTTGATGTGGACAATATTGTACGTTTTTCCACACGGATTGTTTTATAATGACATGATGATTTTGTGCAGCACTTTTCAATATTTACTCTGTTTCTTACTTACAATGTACTTGAGTGTATGACTAAAGTCAAAATTCATACGCGTATCAAACTTTTAATTTGTGTACGGAGTTATTGTCGTCATTGAACTTTCGGTTGCCCTGGCATTACATTGAACATTTATTACTGTTTCAAAAATTAATAACTTTTTTACTTTGGTGACCAATATTAGTGGTATTATTACTCAGATTACGCGTGACAATTACTGAGCAAAACATGGCTTCATTAAATTAAAAAATTGTTTCATCAAATGTTTGATGTAATTCACTTTTGAAAATGTTATTTTGTTTAAAGAATTGATATTGTCTTCTATTATTTAAACGGAATTTATGTTGCTATACTATCACGATTAATGACTAACAATATTTATTTGGTATTAACTCATAATTATGTAGGTCTATAACTGAACGCGTACGTGTGTATGAGAGTAAAATAATTTTCCTCGCTATTTAATATTAATATTTACGTCTTTTGCAAATGCTTAAGAAAAATATAATTTTAATATTTCATTAAACGTGGTTTTGTTGGTTGTAAAGGCCACGCCATGCTGTTGCTAATTTTTACTCAAATGTTCCTAACGCAAAACAAATTAAATTTTTTTAGGTACAGTTGGAGTCAGATCTTAAATGTATTCCTCTTCGTGTTCCGTTTCCCTTCGTAGATTTCTTACTTGTGTAAACTTAAAACCCTCTGTCTCTTTCTTTTCTACCTGTGTATGGTTAACCAGCAATCCGTTTGTGCCCACCCTCAACCACATCGTCGAATTAACAGTGAAAAGTAAATTTCTAACCGAAATCAAGGCGCAGGGAAATAGGAATGTGGGAGGAGCGTGACGTCACAATGTCGACTAACCGGGCTAAGCATCATTAGTCGGTATTTGCTTCCCTCATTTGCAGGAACAAGAACACTTCCCTATCTCGCTCCTTCCTTCATACCGAACCCTTTCCTTTAGATTATGCCCTGTCCTTCCACTCTCAGGCAATGTTCATCAGCATTGTCTGCAGTGTTTGGCACAAGCTATAGGCTAAAACAAACTTCAATTTACAGATTATAGCTGCGAAGCTCAGATATTCTACTTTTACCGCTGTATAATGAAACATTTACGAAATTTGATGATGGCAAAGTCGTATATAGTTTTAAACATGTAGAAACGTATATGCTATTAGAAATATAACGGCAGAAATGTAAGCAGAATTTCAAAAAAACGAAAACCTATTAAAATTGTGAAAAATCTGTGTTATGATATCAACATTTAGAGTTTACTTAAATTTATTATTGGTTTCTGTTATTTTGTGTAATCTCATATGGATATAATTCAAAAATGTTTATTTATTACTCAAAACTATTAGTTTCACGACCTTTTTAAATTTCAGTTCTATACAAATAAAAAACTATTAAATCTCCTGATGCATTAAAAGGGTATTTTATCTTCAAGAAAATACGTGCTTGTACTAACATTTTGGCATTATTTCTTACAGACTGTTTTGTTGTATGCATTTTAAGCAAATAAATAATAATATACATGTATGGTTCTTTGACAGAAAACTTGTTAGAAAACTCTATATAAATAACGCAACATGTTTCACCAGCATATAGTATAAGAAATCTTGTCAATAATTTATTGAAAATTCATTAATTTATTTAGTTTAAACATTTTAATAGCTATTTTGATCTTTCATCGAACACGATGATTTAAAGATACATACGATAACCTATCATAGCAGCAATACCAACTCTAATGGTTTTTCTTGACCTATAACTAAACCGATGTTTACTACTGAATATTCATACCTTTCTCTCCCCATGTAGGTCTTTCTGCTTGCATGGTGCCTTCATTCATCTAACACAAAAGAACAGATTCGACAGTGCCTCCCTTTCGGCACTTCTTACCACCATTCTGCACTCCTCCTACCTCTTGTACACTTGCCATTTCCTTGCTTTTCCACGGATGTTTGTTTTAAATGTTGCTTCTACTAAATTCTCTCGCGCGGCAACCAAACTGCAACGTAGAGGGATTGGTATAAGCGTTAAAATAGGTGTTACGTAAACTCAACCGAAAACACAGCTAAAAACGGCATGGATTAAACGAGTGTATTCATAACCGTTGGCTATGTATAAGGCTTTCTCTTTCATGTGTGATAAACTACATCGATGACCGGTAATGCTTTACATGGAGTTTTGCTGTAACGTAACGTTTTTGATTAAGATGCTATATTCATAAATATGTTCTGCACAATTCAGTGCATTTGGTACAGTAAATATTTCAAACCGTGTATTTAATAAACATAAATGTAAACAGATTTTACTATACATTTTCTCTTATTCCTTACATATTTAGTAGTTATGTTTCTTTGTAAATTCGCAATCACTGAGGTGAAAAAAATTTACATTATTTTCTTATCTTGTATGAACTTTTTTTATAAAGTTTAAACTGTTTGGTATGTTTTTTATAATAATATACAGTCTTCATGTGTTTATTTAATTGTATTTATAATCTGTCAGTACAATAGCTTTAATAACACGACAAAATCGTAATTTAAGATGTATGTATACCTAAATATTTGTGACACATTTGACACTGTACCATGTTTAACAAAACAAACATATCTTAAAATATTTACTTGTTATCACAAAATAAATGTGTATTTTACACACACTACTAACAGTACGTGGTAAATAAGTAAACGCTGAAAACATCAATTGATTTCTAAGCTTTTTTCGAAGCCAACATGGATAAAATACTCAATGACAGTTCTAGATAATGGTATTTGCGAACTATATGAGTAAATATTTATCCAGAATTACTAATTCGTTCCGCGTGATCTCTTGCGCCGCAGTTAAATGCACGAGATTCCGGCGTCAGAGATTGTGCCTCAGAAGCTCGTAACACTGGAAACAATTTTGTTTAAGACGTTGGGTAAAATTATTGTCAAGAATTGCTGCAGTTTAATTTTCGCAAATTGGCTTCAAGAAAC
Source organism: Medauroidea extradentata (assembly GCA_003012365.1). NCBI lineage: Eukaryota > Metazoa > Arthropoda > Insecta > Phasmatodea > Phasmatidae > Medauroidea > Medauroidea extradentata. Next base: position 12,923 of record PNEQ01073263.1, on the reverse strand, counting down.
CTATAGTTATATATGTTAACGATTTTAGCGTTGAATTATGTACAACGCCCTCTTAATGAATATTTATCGATCCGTAACCAAGAATTTTTGTTTCGCATAAATGTAACAAATGGGTAAGTTGCTATTTTTATGTCATACATTAGTCAGTTGATATTCTGGTCCGTCATTAGATACTAATGTTCTTACTATGTCCTTGTGACATTACATTTTTGTTTCACATTCTTGAATATTTACGATTAGGGTAAATATACATTCTATGTAAAAAATAATGAAACATCGTAGTTGACGTGGTCTCATTATAGGCAACTGAAACTGTAATATTTTTCGGACTTAATTAAATACAATTTGGTTTAATAGCACCGTCTCCCATGCATTTCAAACCCATAGACTTGTGTTATTGAAATACGTTTTTACGAAACTATTTTACTTGACCCCTTTTTGTCAATGTTTTACAAGAAAACACACTTCAGACATGTGCGTAGTATCCCTATTGTCAGACACTAGGCACATTCAAATACCGTTTAAACGGCCTCAACCACAACCAAGCGACATCTTAGACGGTTGTATATCAAACATTTCTGAGTGGGTGTATACGAAACTCTGAAATAAAAATGCACTGATATTTACTACAGACGTTTCTAAAGTTAATTTTATGATAGTTAATTAAAGTCCATACCATGGAAAAAAAAAAGGTTCGACGGAAGGCTTTCACGCTAGTCCAGTACGTTGGCGTGTATTGGCGATGTGTGTTTTATAAGCGCGTGAAGGTCATTATAATAATTTTATAGTTCCTCATCCAGTTACAGACAGTTTGTGTGTGTGAGGTAAGGTCAGGTGAGAGAGTTTTACAGCCCATTAACAACGAAGACGTAAGAAGAGCCGATGATGGTGAAGTGAGGTGACAGAACAACATCAAAGCCATGCCTGAGCCAGGATTCGGACCCAGGGCTTCTCTCACCGTGTACTGGTGTTTAACTGACTACGCTACGGAGGTAGGTTGTGTGCGTGTAAATAGCGGAGGGAATAATTGAAAGGAGAAACCATCGTGGAAGAATAACACTCCGATATATGCAGGAAATCATGAACTGCAAAGCCTGCACCTGGTGTGTTGTTTTAAAAAGAAAATCAGAACAAAGTTCGGAGCAGGCGAGCTGCTGCAGGGTTGAAAGACAAGAGAGTGAGTGTGTCGGGGTGGGAGGATGAGTGCACGTGTGTTTGTGGGTGCGTGTAGGCTATACCTGTTTTTCGTTGAAAATCTAAGCAATCACTTCCCTGTCTTGTATTTATCTTATTTGTGCTTGTATGTGTACATGCCCTGTTCTAAATATTTTACCTCTTTTTACTAAAGTTGATAAATTGTTATTTGTAAAGAAATTATTTTAATTTTCTTTTAAACCAGGCTGAAAAATAATTAAAACATGGTGGAAGATTTAATGTGCGTTAGCAGTAATTTCTTGAAATCCATTTCACCGATTGTTACGTAACATTTTTATTGTAACTTCTTGAACATTGTACTAAATGTTGAGCATTGTTTTTGTGAGTTTTATTGTAACTTTAAAATTACTACAGATAAATTGAGAGTTGATCTAATACTATATCTTCATAATTTTTTTCAACGATATTATACACAAGTCACGCCCTTATACATTAAATTATATAATAAGTAATAATAAGACTGGGAACTCTACTTTTTAAAATAACATCTGCTTATTTTGTTAAATTTGTTACGTCTACTGCACTTTCACCAATTCGGACATGAAGACAATTAAGGCATATATATATATATATATATATATATATATATATATATATATATATATATATATATTCGAACAAACATGTGGTATTGTTGTATCAGGTTCACCAAACAAGTATAGTAATATTTTTGTTTCGTCTCCAGATTAAACAAACTTATTGCAAATGAGTTCAGTTAACATCTAGACTCGGATAAGCAACATTAACTAACCTAGTAATATTAGAGTCGTGTTGTTATTTTCAAATTGTCTCATTATAAACATCTAGAATGTCGTGTGAATTATTTAAACAAATGTATTTCTTCTAATATTATCTACATTGTGCATCAAACAGGCAAATAAAGAACTTTCTCTCACTATAAGTATAAAAATTCAAGTTAAATCCTAAGTTAAATATTAAAGAAACCTACTGCTTTCATATTTAGATAGTTTCTGTACGATACATAAATAATTACTTAAGTATTTGGTTTGTTTTCAAAATAAATACTAAACTACATACATTTATTTTAATTGTTTAATTTTATGTATTTTTCAGTACACGAATGTGAATACACCTACAGCGTATCTTGTTGCAGTATTTGTTTCGTTTATAGACTAACTGTGACGTATTTGAAATTGTTCCTGACATTGTGCTTTTAACTAAATTTGCATATTTTCATTTGCGGATTCTTATGTGAACATCTGAGAGAAAGTCACATCTAGCATGCCATCGCCGGCGGAAGGGCCCCGACTTATTTTGAAGGCCGATAAAATGGTCGCATTTATATTCTATTGCATGTAGGACGGTGGTATATAGCGCTCGCAGAGGAGGCGAGTTAACTCACCAACTCACTCACACGCGCTCAAGACTCCCATATATCTGACGTATGGTTTAAATGAATTCAGGGAGAAGTAATTGCTCGATATGGGCAAAAATTCCTTAAATGTCTCATCTTATTGCCTTGGGGACCATTCCAGGAGCCTTCCAGTTCATTCACACGTTTTAGTCATTTAACACATATTTTGTCCCCTATTCCACGGTCATGAATATTCCTAGCAGCGTTGTTTATATATTTCATATATGAACACATTCTGAAGCTTAGTGCTGCATTTCTAGTTGAATTCTGCAATAATCCGGCAGAACTTGACTTTTCTAGGCGGTAATAAATGTGGTATTCGAATCAAAATTGTATCCGTTTGGATAGTGAACGATTTTTGACGGAGTCCTCTTTCAATTTGAGTGTACTCTATAGTATTTGAATGATTATCAACATAGCCAGCAAAGACAATAGGTTATAAATGTATGTATCTGATATGTAAAAGAAATCAGAAAAAAAATTCCTGTATAATTTAAAATAACTTTTTTTCTAATAAAATTGAAGAATAATTAAATTTTAATTTAAATTTATGCTATAGGAAACTAAATTTTATAATATTTTTTTTAATTTTAAAAATTCTCTTTACAAAACGTAATACTCTTCGGTAAACAACCTAGTTATAGCGGGATTGTTTTTGATTCAGTATTATTATATACATTATTCGACAAAGAATGTACCAGAACTAGAAATGATTGTAAGTGACGTTCGTTATTTTCTTGTATATACTTTCAAAACTGCTTTCTACTGCAACGTAGATCAAGTAAGTAGAATTATAATTGCTTATAATAAACGAAAATAACACAAAGCAAGTGATCAACATACTGGCAATTGCTGATGCTGAGTTATATTAAGGGAAATTATAAAAAATATAATGTTATATTGGTTAAAATAATTTTAATAATTTAAATATAACCTGTATAGTTACGCATACACATTTTTTTCTATTGACATATTATTAATATAATGATAATGCCTCGTATGTTAGGATTGATTTGAATATAGGTTCAGTATTCATAATGTAATACAATTTTAATTCTACTTTTTGCTGCTATATACAAACCAGTACTTAATTTAACAAACACAGTTGAGCATTCTTTTTTCACCTCTCTGCAACAACAAAAATTACGTAAGTATTTTATTACGTGATGGGGTGCATTTTGTAAACTGTTATTCCGTTTGGTACAATAATGTTAACACTTGTTTCCTGACATTTTTCTGTTGTTTCATATTCGATGCAGTTTCTTCTTTTCGCCTTTTTACAGTAAAACATTCCCTGAAATTGTGTAGAAATGCTAAACAAGAAAGATAGTTCGCCATTGTGACCTAACTTTCTGTGATGACACAGTAAAAGAGAGTGTGTACTCTCTGTTACTTTAATATAAAGATATTCTGCTGGATTTCATGTAGCTAGAGAGAATATTGTGTGTAGGCCTACTACACTTATTACTACCGTTTTTGTGGTTTTTGTATTTGTGATTATTCACATCTAGTCGTCTGAAGGCTGATTTCACACACTAATAATTCGTTGCGCTTAGAAGCAATTACTAGCATAAAACGTTTGCATTCGTGGCTTGGTTGCACTAATTTCGCCAGTTATTTAAATCAAGATGCAACTATCTGTTTAGGAACGTAATTTTTTTTGTTTCAGTACAATTAACGCATCTAATTTTTTAGGAGCTGACACGGAAAATCTTATACCTATTTTTTTAAGAACTGAATCTTGTGACAGACACCGTATGCTTAATATTCACTTACGCTTTATTGTACTAAAGAGTAAGATATTTTAGTATGAATTTTGCTGTGTTTTATTCCTGGTTCAATTGAGTGAAAATTATAATTTTAGCAATGTCTTTCCCCTTATTCTTAACAGAGTGAGTTATTATTCGCCTCAGTTTTCAATAGGCAATTTCAGTTAACTGAATTCTCACGTGACGTGAATAAAAATTCAAAAACGTTAGTGGATTTGGTAGCTAAGTAGGTTTAGCAACCAAGTTTGCTTAGTGCTAAGCACTTATCATTATAATGTTATAAAGCAGGCATGGCAATGAATAATCTTAATCTAAAAAACAAGTGTTGCTGTCGTCGCGTTAAATTAAGAGGGCGTGGCATATAATTCAACGCTAAAAGCATTAATCTATAACTGTAGATGTCTTCAAGCCAATTTGCGAAAATTAAACAATAGAAATTCAAGATAATAGTTTTAACCAACGTTTCAAACAAAATGGTCTCCGCTGTTACGAACTTCTGAGGCACAATCTCTGACGCTGGAACCTAGTGCATTTAACTGCGGCGCAAGAGATCACGCGTAACGAGTTAGTAATGCTGGATAAATATTTACTCATAAAGTTGGCAAATACCATTATCTAGGATTGTCATTGAGTATTTTATCCATATTGGCTTTGAAAAATGCGTAGAAACCAATTGATTTTTTCAGCGTTTATTTATCTACTACGAATTCTTAAATCGTAAACGTTATCGCGAACGAACAAGTATCGTATTTTCTATATTACATAGCAATAAAATATTTTGTTGTGGACTGTATTTCTCGATTCAGGCAACATTCTTACTTTTCATACTTTCGCGACAAAGGAAATATATTTTTATATTCTCTTTGGATTTCATAAAAATAGTTTATATGATTTTATGATTTAAATAAATTCGTACGAAAATTTCCTTGATGATGCTGCTTCTTATAATATATGCCAAGGTAATAATATATGAATTACGAAATGAATCTTATCATTGTCCATCCCTTGTTTTGTAGGTTACTAGTGCCCAACTATTATTTTTTATCACTCTAAACCAACTTGCATTATCAAAGCCGTACGTAAATATTTTTGCGTGATTATAAAAATGCTTCAACGTTTTATTTGTAATAATTCTGCTAAAAAATTGAAATACTACTTACCGACTGGGGAAATTGGTTAACTTGTAATTACCGGTTATTTTGTACGGCACAGCAGTTTAATTCTACTGAAACTGTTGTATTATATTAAGTACACAATGTCGCTACTTCACCATTCCTTATAATTAACATGGTTTAGAGTTTCAAGGCTTTAATAATTAAAAAAACTGGCTTTTACTTTGTTTATCTACAACCTACTGGTGAGACTCATTTTAATAATTCATGACCAAAGTAACGAAGAATTCTGTGCCGATAAGAAGCGTCGTCTGGCTATTACATAACGAGACTGTAACTACTCAGACGATTCCCAGACCAGTACTCAATGCCAATACGTTCAACGTCGAGCTAGTTCAAACATAACGGCCTCCACAGACAAGCACGATACAGGACGCGTCCAAATACCGCCGCGATATGAAGTATCGCAGTATCGCTGTATCGCGCGTGCATGCACCACACAGTGCTTTCTCAGAAGTCCCGAGGTACTGTACATTTTTGGTTTGTACTGAACTGGTGAAATTTGTGCCATGAACGTGGAACACCTAATTGATTTGGTAAGGTAAACTCTGCTCTATATTACTACCGGCATCCTCTGTACAAGAACATAAGGGAAAAAGACAAAATATGAATGGAAATAGCTACAATACTGGGTGTATCGAGTAAGTGTTTTATTTTATTATTACGCCGGTAAAAGCAATGATGTTAAGGAAAAAAATTACAAGTGTGGCAGTCTTCTATATACAATATATATCTTTTTTCATTGTTGTGAGTGACACCAAACTTAGATTGGTTCTTTTAGCTATGCAACAATGTGCGATTTGGTGTGTTTTTTTAGGCGAAACTGTGAAAAGTAGGTGGAAGAGTCTTCGCGACTCTTATGCCAAATATTTGTGGATCTTGAAGATCCAGACTTGGCCTGGCAGCAGGGAAGTAAAAGTTTTGGCAATGGTCTAAGCACACAACATTTATGAAAGTTTGTTTAATTTTTAGCCAAACAACCAACAATTTAGAGACACAGATTTCCACAGCTAAATAATAAGAGGAAACTCCGCACTCTCATTCCGGAAAAAGTGCAAAGGTAGCTGAAAGATCTGGAACTATTGAACCAGCGGAAGCTTATCAAACAGCTTCTCCCGATGCCGATGTCAGCAAGACCTACAAGATGTAAGAGAAGTCTTACACCAGTAAGAAAGCCTGGTTTAGAAATTCAGAGTACCACTACTGAGAGAGTTATTCAGTACTTGGAGAACAAGAGTCACTGGAGCCTAGATGCCACGTAGAATATTTTCCTAGGGTATGCTAAAACATTGCAAAATTTATATCCGAACAGACAAGTGGAGGAGAAAATAAAAATTGCCAAATTAATGACGGAAGAACTCCAACATTTAGAAGAGACATCGGAACAAAACTTAGCAACCATGAACTCTTCAACAGTACCACAGGCACCACAATATGCAACAGGCTATTTAAGCTATGCACCTTCACCGCAACACAGCATGCGCCATTCCGATTCCGCATCTCTGATTGAAACCCGGTATTCTACAGAACAAAAGGCCCCAAATAATGTCAATAGTTATTACGTGGTTGAAAAAGAAGTTAACCTTTCAGCCAACGAGAACCCAGAATGTAAAACCGGACGTGATCACTCATTACAAAACCTTTTGCTTTTTTGAAATAATATGGTGTATTAAAATTTAAAATATTCTTTTGCACAACTCGGAAAACTTTGTAGGCCTAGCTGTTTCTGCCTGATTTAGTGAAGAAAGACAAAGTGAAGTGTTTCCTTGCTTCAGTATTTTTATATTCGTTTCTGTTTACGTTACTGATAAATGTAGTTTTTTTATGACGAAGTTATATACGTTGAATTAAAAATACACAGATTGATAGGTACGTGTTATTTGATAGTGTGAAATTCGTGAACTGGAATACTATTGCACTAACCCTGAAAATTATACGCGTGTCCAAGAAAATGCCCATCATATTTTTATTTATGCATTTATTTAAGTACATGAGCTACATTAAATATTAATTCAGTTAAGACCACTAAAAAAGTCCTCAGTACGTTGGGAGCCCTGTAATTTCTATCTGCTGCATAAAGTCCAACAATTTCTCCTTCAAGAGGTTCTGCTTGCATTAGTCTTTGTAAGTATTCGTCATCACACTCCTTCAATCTCAAAAAGTTGTGCAGAAGACAAGCTGTAGAAACCGCTTTCCGAATTTTTCCTACCATCAGTTCAAATTGCCTTAAACATATTCTAAACCTAATATTTAGAATGCCGAAGTCATTTTCCACCAATCTAAGAGTACGTCACAAACTGTAATCTTTTCATGGTTCGTCTTTAGACTGGTCGTAAGAAAAGGTCTCATCATGTATGGTGCAAGAGCGAACACTTGGTCTTCTACAAGAACATGAGGTATGGGCTCGATTTTTCATGGAAGAGACTTGTCGTCAGGCAGATTGAACTCTCTTCTAACAAACCTTTGACCACTATTAGTGACTTAGAAAACCCCCAGTCACTGTTCCTACCGTAGCCACCTACATCTACGCACAAAAATTCATATTCGGGTCCAAAAATAGCTAAAAATACGATTGAGTGTTTCTTCAAATAGGAGAGACATGCTTATCCAGCATTGTCAGGGTATTTTTTAATGACGTGCTTGCCGTCTATGGTGCCAATACAGTCTGGAAAACCCCATTTTTCTTCAAACCATAGCGCACAATTTTCCCACATTTGCTGCGAAGTTTCTGGCATGAAGTCATATCTCATGTTTTCGCATATGGCTACACAGACTTCCATCGCAATGTAACTAACTGTTGAAAATCCGATCCTTGAGTCTTATAGTACAGAACGTATCTCCAGTTGCTAGATACCTGGACACAAAATCATATACAAATATTCTCCTCTTGCCGAAAAACAAAGTTATTTTTAATTGGATCTATATTATTAACTAAACATGAAAAATTCAAATTCATCATGGTAAAGTTGAACTCCGACTTAAAAAGTTCAAGAGATCTCACTTATTTTCCTATAAATAAGTTTATTAATTAACTTCGTTTGTGAAATTAGTGCAACAAAGGCGTTTACCAAATAAATATTTCAGCCAAGGAACATCACAGTTTTAATTGTTTGGAATTTTACCACACAATATTTACAAACTATAGAAAAGCTGTTAGCTCTCTTGAACTTGTACTTGAAACAGTCAAATGTATGATACCATGCCAAAACTCATATAGTAGTTGTGTTAAACACGTGTGTAGACAAATGCAGAGGACCAGTTCCACAGGATGTATAGGTTAATTAAATACATTGACGTTTAACAAGTTTACAATTAACACTTTTTAACAGAGTTGCCATAAATTTGTCTTCCTCATTAACAAAAAATTCCCTAAAATTAAAGCTATACTTCAGCTGATATATTACTAAATCGTCACCCATACCTCTTTCAATTACTGTAATTAAAAACAGTTAAATGCATAACAAATCCTACAAAATATTTGGCAAAACATTTTACGTTTGTAAGTAGTTTTTGCAAAATAAAGTACTTTGGGAAGATCCAAGTTTGTTGGCGAGAAAGGAAAGTACAACAATATAAAATGTCCTTGCTTGCGTTATTTTGTTTTCATTCTGTAATTCCTTTTCTCCACATTAAATGAATAGAAATAATAGCATTAATTTTGTTTTCACATTTCTCTCACGTAATTGTAATGGCATATCGTTCCTCTGCTTGGAAATTAGTTTGCTGTTTTGTTATGTATTTCCGTATTTTAGTCAGGACCTCGTTACCAGATTGAATTGCCATCATGAAGTGTAATAAAAATCTTTCATCTCTCGTCAGTTGTGGAACTAAGGTGAAAAATTATCCTTGTTCTTCCCTCGTGGTATTTATTTCAATAATCCATAACCTCCTGCAATAATACAATAATATAAAATAAATTATTAATAAGGAAACATTACATATTAAATGGCCATAGCGTCCATACACGCTACGATTGTTTTCGTCGTCCTCAGCTGCAGCTACCAGAAGCAAAACCTCCTCTCCTGAATCTAAATCCATGACTACTGACTCCAGGCAAACCCAACTATCGCGGCGTCCCAGCGCGATCTACTCCCCGCCGAGAATAGGACGCAGTATTGCCGCGATCTACTTGCTGCGATAATAACGCATGGGACGATATTCGCGCTCGTATGAACGCGTTCATTGAAAGCAACGTAAACATTTATCGCGCGATACAGTAACGCGTCCCGTATCGCGCCTGTCTGTGGAGGCTTTTAAGTCTGCATTCTCAAAAGCTGACTGAATTTGTAAATGTCAAGAATAATTCTAAATATTCTAAACCAGTAGCAAATTTAGTTTTCTTGCTTTTAAATGCGAGAAAACATTTACTTCATGTACATTTTCTAATGTTGTGTATTATTTTCAAATGTATATTTTCCTTTCCTAATAAAGTAATGTACTTATATATCCTTTATTAATGGACTAATTGAGTAATTATATTTTGGTAATTTTATAATTGACAAAACCAAATAATATTGATTGAAATAAAATATTGAAAATAGTTTTACATTTGTGGTAATCTTTTAATGAAAAAGAAAATACATTATTTTACTTCAAACAGTAAGTTTGACGTGACTTAAAATTGCACTGTAATTCGACTTGAATTAAAAACATATGCATGTAAACTTGGAAACATTAGCAAACATAAATTAATGCAGGAAATTGTTTCTTAAATATAAGGAAAGCATATTAGGAAAGCTAAATGTATGTATTTAATCACATTTTCGGTAAATTTTGTAACAGTAGTTTAAAACGTTATCTGAAATAAATTATCGTTTTTAAGTATGACGTTAAAATGAACTTTGGAAATATGTCAAGAGACTTTTTAATCGTTGTGAAAATACATTTTAAAAACAGAGAAGTGTTATCATAAACCTATGTTACCCTTAACCATGTTTTAAATATAGTCTTTATTTTGTTCTGTACGAATAAACTAATTAAACCAGCAGTTTGGTTGTTATTTAATTAGACTCAGTGTTGGAAAAGCCGTTTACATATACATAATAACGTACGTAGCCATCACAACAATAAAATAATACTTTATAATGAAGCAAACTTTAGGTTTCACAACATTTTTAGTTAATCTTGAGGAAGTCTTAATACAAAAATTTGCATTCTTTTGAAATCTGAAACTTTGTGTTAACTTGAAAGTTAAAATTAAATAATAAATATAGTACTACCAAATATAATTCCGAAAAAATTATAAAACTTATTATGATTATGTCAACGTATATACTTATAAGGAGCTACCACTTATTGATAACGATCACATTTTTATCTAGGCCGAAGGAAATAATTTTGATCATATACAACTTACAAATTTGTTGGGTTTGTAAGTGTTTTATATAAAAGTTGCACAATGCCTTGGTAGCGGTTGAAGAGAGAATGGAAAGAACGTAGGTCTGGACCACTAATAAGGGATAAACCCAGCATTCGCTTTTCACATTTAGCAATTTCGAAACACTCTGAAAAAACCGAAATCAGAAAGGCTTGACTCGGGACTTGTACCAGTTCCTCCCGAACTCAACATTAATTTATTGGGAAATTAGCCGCTCTTTAAAACATGTGTACCTATGTCGAATGACGCTTCACGTAAGTGGAACTAAATCAAACAGTATAAAATTATGCTTGTAACAGAACTAAGGCATTTTAAAAGCACAAAAATTCACAAGACTCAATACAACAAATTTAAACTCAGTAATAGTGTATGTAGGCCTATATACCATATTAAATTATAAATTGTTTTCCGTGAATAAATGATTTTTACGCAAATGAAATATTACGTTTAAGTTTATTGATTTATTATTGCAACAGCTGTAATTTATACAAAATTTCACATTAAAGTATGGATAAACCAAGTTGCACTAACACAGATGCAATAGTTCTTTCTTTTATCAAACAGACTTCTAGACTGCAACTGTAACTGACTTCATTTTAATTAAGTAGGACCTATTTAAAGGAATATGGTTAGGACTACTCGGTATTATTTATGAAGGGAAAGAAAACAGATTTATTAAGCATAACGTTTTTTTTTTTCGTGAGAAAACCTTTTGTTTTTCTTACATGACCGTAACAAATTACTAAATAACTCCTAGGCTTCATTTTGTTAAATTTTTATTGTTGTCAAACAAAACTCAAACATCTATGACACTACATTTTAAGAACATCTTAATTCTTTGCAATTATTATAAAGGTTAGAAATATCTCGATTTCTGCCAATGAAACTGCATATTTTTCGTAAATAATGATGACGTGATCCGTAACGTAACTGCATAGAAATTAAAATTCGGTATTGTAAATGTAATATGCTTCACATTTTGTCCAATGCGAGGTCATTAGTGATGCAACGCAGAACTTACACAAGGACAAGAAGAGACTAGAAAAGGAGACAAGCAATGCTTACGTTAAGGGGTATGAAAATGTACGATGTTGAGCGGACAACTGGAATACTCAATCGTCAATAATATTTGAACTACTCATTAGAATTCGATGCGATTTTTTACCGAGTATATATTTTATCATCGGACGTTTATTTTTGTAGCACTATGCGGTAGTATGTTTTACTATAGAGTAAAAAATTAATAACAGTTTTTAGAAAAATAAGGGCTTGAAACCACAAAATCTAAAAAAAAAAAAAAAAAAAAAAATAGAAAATTGTAATTTTATAATTTTAATACGATAATTTCTAAGCATCTATAATATCTGAATTTCACTATCAGAAAATCTCTGCACGAGAGGTTCATTATTATTATTCTAAAATGAGTTTGTACCGTCCCCTACTTAGGGGCTAGCACCTCAACCACTGGTGACGGTAACAAAGTTACAAGATCAATGTAAAGAGGGTGGCGAATCCCTGGAAATTTGCAAGGGCGCTAAGGCAAAAGATATCCTCACTCAAAAGTAAACTAAACTCTTAACTTCCAACACCTCAGTAAAGTAATACCAATCAAACATCAATAGCAGCGATCAAAATCACATTAATGTTCCAAATAAGAAAAGGTAACTGTAACTACAACATCAATTAAAAATCAAGTATCGGGTTCAATCCCAACAGGGATTTATTCTAAACTCAAAATCAAATAACAAAACATTAACATAACCCTTAACCATTTTACAAACTCAAATAATCAGCAACACAAGTCAAAAAGTGTAAATATAAAGAAAAATATGAAAGTACAAGCATAACATTAAACATTAACTTCATGAATTACTATAAACAGGCGTGCAGAATATAAGTTAATCTGTCTATCTGGATAATATGACTCAGAGAAGGCCTAAATGAGAGTACTGCAAAGGGTGTAGCGAAAAACAAACACAAATATTACAAATGTGCTAGCCCTATCCTTATAGGAA